>JAGVSL010000216.1:0-235843 GCA_022494535.1 Himalopsyche phryganea
CGGACCAGCCTTTATTACGTCCAAAAAAAAAAAGCGACGATGGACCTGGCTAGGACACGTGTTTTGCGGATCCCCCCAGGGGGAGCCTGAACCCTGCCTGCCCTCTTCTACCAACCAGGTGGATTCCGTGCCCTGGAAGGCCGCTGAACCATCCATAGGATTTTTCGGCGGAGCCCCCGGGAGGGGGATGACCGGGGAGGAGGCGAGGGGGCCCGGCGGGGAACAGAGAAAGCTTGGAGGAACCGCGGGGATGGGCCGGAATGGGGAGCGGTTTGGTTTAAAAAAAAAAATATTTTAAACCCCCGGAAAATTTGGTTGTTTTCCAAATCGAATGCGTGGAAGAAAATTTTTTAACCTTATTCAAAACTGTTGCAAAGCTTTTTGGACAATAAAATTTGAATGATTAGACGCTTTTTTTCCCAAGGGACGAAAATTCTTTCTCCCCCCGGGGGTTTTTAATTTAAACAAAAATTTTAAAAGCGTTTCCTCCTCCCCCCCATTTATATTTGGTACAAGTGAATTTGGGAATTTTAATATTTTTGGGCTTTTTTGAATTGAGTTTTATGCCCTTTTTCTACTTTTTTTTTAAAAAATCAGGGGTGTGGAGTCGCCCAAAAAAAACCCAAAAACTCTGACTTTGAAACAACCCGACTCCAACTAAATTTAAAGAAAAAAAAAACCCCATTTTTCTTTTATGAAAATTTCTTTAAAATTTAAAAACTTTTAAAATAACCGGAAATAGGAAATTTTTTCCAAGTATTATACTTTGTATATTGCAAGCCCAAGAAGACGTTATCAATAATAAAAAATATAATGAAAAAAATCCCTTTATAAAAAAAGAGGGGGAGCCCCGAAAACAACCGACCCCACCTCGCCCCGCAGCCCTGTTTAAAAAACAAACCGGGTTTTTAAGGGAAATGAAAAGGTTGTCAATTTAAAACCCAAAATTTTATGGGCAAACAATGTTAAAACGGGGTGGAAACTATTCTTTTGTTTCCCCAAATTTGGGGGCATGAAATTATTTTTAAAAAAAAAAGTCGTTTAAATTATAGGAAAAAAATTAAAAAGTATTATCAAAGGGACGTCCTGTTTTTTTTAATGAGGGAAAGTTTTTAAAAATTTAAATAAATGTTGAATAACATTTATATTATAGGGTTTTTATTATATTTCGGTTTATATTACGCGAATGTAGATTTTACGCTTTTAGCAGAAAATTGGTTTTTTATTTTTTAATATATTGCTTTCTGTAGGGATTTTTATACCGCTGGGAAATCATTATTGATAAAACCCAAAAAAATTCAATAGAAACATCCCCGAAAAAAACATTATGACACAAAAATTTATTCTGACACAAAAAACCCCGAGAAAGTCAAATTAAATATGGTAATTTCCTTTTGGCCAAAAGCTGCTTTTTGGGTTAATTAGAAGAAAATATCATTTTTTTTTTTTTTTTTAAAAAATTTTATCTCGAAAAATCTACAATATTTTAAATACACTTTGGCTTCTTAACACGGTCATATAGTTCTCAAAAATGTCGTGTTTTACGGGGGGCTTAAATTCATACCCCAAAAAAGCGTATCGTTCCAAAAAAAATATTAAGTTTTTTAAAATATCCCTATTTTTTAATAAACAATCGAAAAAAAATACATTCATAAAGTTTTTTCCAATAAATACAATTGAAAAACTTTTCGGGCATATAACATATCGACTGTGGAAAGGAAAAAACGTAACCCACACCAAAAACCATGTGTATAACTCCCCAAAACTTTCTAAAACTATATTTTAAAATAACTAGGAGTACCGGCATACGTTGCAAAAGTCCTCCAAAAAAAAAGGGTTTGTGTTTTTTAAATTTTGTTTTTTTGAACTGCTTTTGGAAAGGGGCTGCCCAGGCCCCAAAAAGCTTACCCCGGGTTTAGGGCCCTCCTCTTCAGGTCTGACCCGACCCGGAACCCAGTTTCCCAAAATTTACACTTTTTATAACACAATATTTTTGTTTTTCGTCTGAATTTACGTACACGAATAAATCAGAAGGTTTCCTAGATGTCGCTGTATGTATGTATTTGATTCTTTTTTCAATTTAGATTTTCAATTTCCCTTCACGGGTGTGTGCACAACAACTCACCAGTTTCATCGAAATCGTATGAATGGTAAAGGAACGCGTAAAGGACAAACAAACATTTATTTTATATAATATTTCCCAGCATGATCACAATAAGTCCTTCCTGAAAGTTTCGTCGCGATCGGTTGAGTAGTTTAGAGCCTATAAGATCCGGACAAACCAACAAACCAACAGACATTCATTTTTATATATATAGATTATATAATATATTGATCGTAGAAAGGCAAAAGGATTTATCCCTCCGTCTTTTCAAAGTATTTTTTTCGATAATCACAATGTATAAAATTTACTAATATTTTTTTTACGGATTACGTCTTTTATTCTTTCCACAGTCGATATCATTTATTCATCATCGCTATCACTTACAATTCTATATGTTTGATTATTTTTCACTTTCGGAGGACTGGAGTATTTTTGGATTTAGGCTTTAAAAATTCTGTAATAAGAGATTGTTTGCTTTTAGCGTATAAATCTTTACGTATTTCATGATAAGGGGCCTAGATCTGTTGTTATTTTCTCTTGAACTTCAAATTTCGTTCCATTATAGGATCGTTTTCTATAAAAAAATATTAAAAGCGTGTTGTACAAAAATGTGTCACAATTCATCAACCGTGTTATATCAAAACTGTGTTATACGAGACTTACAAAAAATTACAGTTTTAGTTCAAAAGTAGTTCTATTGATTCATATTTGTTGAGAGATATGGAAAACTGTATTAAAATAACATACGATGTTGATGATGGTGGTTTTAGAATTTTACTTTTATTAAATACATTGAAAAGACGTTGATTCGCCTTACATAATAAGGGCCTTAATGATGCAGCCTTAAATAAAATTTGGTTCGTAAAGGAAATCAGATGGAGGTCTAATAAAGCGTATTTTTCACTTCACGGATATCTTCAAAATAGAATGAGGAAACGAGATTAGCTTAAATTATCGTCATTATTTAAAGTCAATCTGTGATGTTGATTGGAATATTTAAATACGATGAGCTTAAAAGCTTTTTTATCTCTAATAATTAAGAAAAATGGATTCGTATTTGGCTGATTACTTTTATTAATTAGCAAGTATTGCGATTATTGAAAGAAAATTTAACTTAATTTTAACTAGAAATTGGAGTATTTTATCAAATTTTAAAATTATTGTTCTACCAAACAATGCTACGTCGATGAGTCGTTTTGTTATATACAAAATCTTATAATCTGGCAATATACAAATTAATATAGATTGATTTTAATTTTTTTTTAAACGTACAGATATGCAAATGAGAATGCTGAAATAAAAAATTCTTTAAAACTTGAATCACAAAACGATTCGTATTTATTGTTAGAAAATATTATGCTTAACATAACCAATGCATTGTATAATATTATATAATATGCAACAACAATTAACTCAAAACCAGTCTTTCCTAGGTGACGTTTTTGTCAGACCGACGGCGATATTAATTTCTAATAGAGCATTTCAACAAATGCTAGTCGTCAGTCAATCGACCCTCGAATCGATATAATTGAATAAATAATAATAAAGCTTCAAGGATTCGTGGTTAGTAAAACCGTTTCACTGAATATCAAGAGGAGATTGGGGAGATAATATTACGTTTATTATTGACTACCGATTTTGTTTTCTCATGGTACCATACCGATTTACGAATTTACACTTCGTCATACTGGCCTACTCAATAACAGAAGTTGTAAGGAGTGTCTTAGGAGCAATTACACAAAATTTGGTTACTATATGCAGTGTGTTTAAATAAAAAAAAATATTGCATCACGGAAATATTGGCGATCTGTAATATCTCAGTATGCAGGGTGTGTTAAAATTGATAAATGCAATGTTATTCAACTTTGTAAGCTTAAAGTTGGTGTGGTCAACAGGTCTAGGTACGAACCAATACTGCTAATAATGTGACTTTCATGAGCTGTCTCTTTGACGTAGCATGTCCATCTGTAAATCTTTAAAAAGAAAATACTTCTATACAAAGAAGTTCTCAAAATGGTCGAAAGATTGAAGTAAAGGTTAAGGAAACTGTCAAGTGTATATTTTTATAATTTATCACTGAAAAAATAAAGAACAGTCAATTGTTTTATCGAAGTTAAACCAAAAGTAGCATGTATTTTTTAATAAAGAAAAAAAACAGCGTTACAATCGCCAGAAAAATCATAATGACAAAAAGCCACGTTATACTAGTATTAAAAATACATCAGTGGCAATTTTTCTTATGTTGTAACGGGAACAAAATTGTGACTGGTTACTTATTGTCATAAAGTTATAAATAGAAAATCTTTCACTGGTTTTTCGTCATTTGTGAAAAACAAATGATACCTACATTTCAAAATAATATTGTCTGATAAGAAATAGCGAAATTCTTAATGGATATATGATTCAAAGAGTGAATGACAATCAGCAATTACTGTTTTTTTTTATTTTGCATGACATTCACATAAATACTTTATATTTAAATTATTATGTTTTTTTCAGACTGCATTATTACGACTATGGTGTAGTATTTAATGGGAGTATAATTATTATCTCGAATACATATATTTTTTACTGCGTTGTTTCTGTAGATATGAAACTTGATTTACGTACTAGACAGTATATTAATATAAAGGAAATATCAAGTACCTATGTATCTTAATTCATCAAAATACTTCAAGTTGACACTTAACCCTAGTTTGCTTTCCATGTCATCATAACTGATATCAGTGTTGTATAATTATTGTTCTAATAGAATTTTGGATTTGAATGATTTGGTCATCAACAATAGATTGTGACTGCAACTTTATGGTGTAAGTGTAAGGCATACGCGCTTGCATTCGAATCAAACATTAAATTCTTTTAGGGACTGGGCAAGTCAATGAAAACCATTAAAATTTAAATCACATAACGTACAATTTTTGATAAGATTTAAGCATTGCCGTCGTAAGAGAGATTCAATCAGATTCTTTTTTCAGCCAACAAAATCTATCTCGAGATAGTAACATGGTGGAATACATAAATGATTTTTTCTATCTTCCTGTACGTAAATTAGAAAAAAAAAACAAGTGAAACAGGTGTAGTATAATTTTACATCGTTATTTTTCACATTTTTTAACGATAAGTAATTTAAATATGGTTTCACCTTAAAAATTCTTTAATTGAGGGAAATAAGAAAGGGGAATATCCAGGCGTATACTATCAGTAATAAAGCAACACAAAAGAAATTTCAATTTACGCTGAAAGTTACTGATTTGGGTACAAAAAGAAAAGCAAATCGATGTTTCGTTACGAAGAAAATCAATTATGTTCTACTTAGGGTAGGATTTTATACAAATGTTAATAAGGGCGTTTTAAGCCTCTCTTATGCACATAGATAGTGTTGCATTCTTAATGGAAGTAAGTAGGTAAGTCGTTAAAGTTTAGGTACTGCATATTTTCCTTTGTGAAAACAGAGACCCAGTTGTTGTCGATCAATAGTTTTCCGTGAATGAAGGAGCGTTGCTGTGCGAATAATATGACACACAAGAAAGAATTTAGAATCGGATCTGACCCGACAAACCATTGAAAAATAGTTATACGCTTGTAGCAATTTTAAACGTAGTTTGACATATTCGTTCTATTTTTGACCATGCAGCAAAATTGATGTGATGATGAAATAGAAGGGAAGTGTTGAACATAAATTGAATTTAATACTTTATTACGACGCAATTATAAAGGTTTGAAATCAGGTTGAATTTTAAATTAGAAAAAGTTGAATTGGTTTAGTTCCTAAATATTAATCGTATACGGAATTCATTAACTCCGAATGGTTATTGTTAAACGTAGATACGTGATTTAATTCGCAGAGGATACGTTGATGCATTGCCTCTGATGATATCCAATACGTTAGAATCAGTTAAGTTAAATGTATTTATATGGTTTTAAAATTAATTTGATAGTTATTTAAATACAATCTTTCAACTCTTTCTGTCATACATACTAAAAATGGCAAATGAGTCACTTAGTCGCGAATCAAGCATTTAAAGTCTTTTGTTACCTTTCTCAATTTGTTATTCTCGTGATAACGTTTAAACAAGTTTACAACTTATATTTATGACATATTAGTTATAAATTACATCCAATATTTTTCAATAAGTTGATTCGAATCGAATTTAAATACCAATCATAAAGAAAAGAATGACGATTCATTAGTTTTCTCAATATATATACTGTTCCAAAAGCAGTGTAAGAATAAGAAAAAAAATATTCGCTAAGCGAACGAGCGACAATTCATTTGCTTTGTCATTTTGACTTATTATGTTGACAAACTAATAAATGTTAAAATGGTAAAGCATGTATCCTCGTTGATTCTATCTTATAGAGGCAAACGAGTCACTACTTTCCCTACAAAGATTATATAATATATGTATAAAAGGTATAATAACTGCTTATCACCCAGATAACTTATTTTCAATTTCGTATTTAAAAGGTCATTGTTAAAAAAAACCACGCGGTGATCCATGGGAGTAAATTTTTTTTTACCTAAAGTTGAATACTGCCTATGCAAATATCTCTTCGACTATGGTTAAATAATGGGGGGGTGGATAAAACGCAGAGGGGTACATATTACTAGGTGAGTGGGTGAAACCGTAGACTCGTATTCCGGTCGATACCTGACCGCTTGATGATTTCGTGCGACTAATGATTATCAGACAGGTGGGTCTTTGATGTGGAAAAATGCTAAAATAAAAAAATCGCGCTAACGCTCAAAATGCCATCTCATTGCGACGAACCTTAAAAGCTTTAGTTCACTCATACAAATTGTGCTTTGTCAATACAATCGTATTTTTGCACAGTTTTTTGTATTGTTATGTTTTAACTGAAGCTTGAACAGTTGATATAATATTTTTTTTTCACCAAACTTATAACAATGAGCAGCATACTATTTTTAACCATGTCAGCTAGCAATGTGGAGCATTTGGACTCTTAATGGAGGTATATCAACGGAATCTTTTCTACGAGAACTTCTTGTTACTTGAATTCTCAGCCCTTCTTTTTCTAAAGAGAGTAGGGATAGTAGGATAGGGTTAGGACTATGGCATAGCTAGGGGTAAGCCAATCGCTCTGGTTACGCCTAGTTTTTAGGATAGGATTGGTGGGAGTGTATTTTTTGGTATTACAAACATAAATCCATAAATCCATAAATCTATTGAAAATTCAATTCATGAAATGGCTAACAGCCTTGACCACTGCACCACAAACCTGCATACTATACTTCTAATGAAATACTTTGCTTTGCAAAAAGAAAATTCAATCAAATTTTGTTTTATTATTCAAAATAATCTTTTTCAGGGCTAGTTGTCAGTCAGTTGCATACCCTCCCTTCTTATGGAAGAATTAATACGAGTTCCTCTGGATATCAATCAATACATTATTGTCGCATTTATAATAAACCCTAACGAGCTGTCCGGTTCAGTTATATATGGGATCAGAATAGATTTGACTTGTAATTTTACACGAGAATGTATTACAAACAAAATAACACCCATTTTTATATCTCAAATAAAATCATATGTTATAGCACATCAATTCACTAGAAAATATTTTATGCTTATTAGTCTTTAGTGTTAAATTTTGAGCACTTTTTCTGCTATTATTGTATTGAATTAGTATGAGCCGTGGCCCGTAATATGACGGTTATTTATGATAATGAACATTTAAGAAACAAAACATGAACTCAACGATACAACCCAAAAAATACATTTTAATAAATAATAGTCCTTAAGATATAATACAATTATCTAATGTATGATTGTCAACTCCGTGGTGCAGTGGCTAACGTCGTTGGCTATGCTTACGGATGTCTCGATTTCAAGTCCCGCGACCCCGGTGCGGACAGTTTCATAAATTGATTTTTCAATCGATTTATGGATTTATGTTCGTAGTCATGCATGTTTGTGATGTCTAAAATTCCCTCTAACCCACCTGATGATCGTGAAAACGAGCATTGCGAGAGCGATTAGTTAACCACTAGTCCTGTCTTAGCCATATCCTTCTATTCTTACTCTCTTCGAATAGAAGAGTTTGAGCAACTGAGTAACAAAGCAGTTCTCATAGAAAACTTCTGTTGACATACCTCCATTAGGAAGTCATATTCTCCATATTGGGAGTGTGGTAAAAAAAATGTATAATATATATATATAGAATATATTTTCGTTGTTAAGACACTAACTGAAAAATACTAGTTTTGAGTAATTGAACTGAAGTTTGTCAAATGTTTGAAATGCTATACCTTTTTCATTCTGTGTGTTTGTAGAAAACTGTTTTTAAGTAAAAGTGTAATTTATAAAAATAAGTGTGTTCTTTCATACGGTAGAGTTTGAAATGAGGAACATTTTGGTATAACTAACATATTATGTAATTTAGTGTTTTCTTCCAGAACACCGATGATATATGATTACTGCGATGAATTGTTTGATGTTGAATTTTCGCTGTGAATGTTCCTGATAGCACATACGACATCAAACTTTTTCATACGGTATGTGACATATTTATGGTCACGATGACATCAAGTATAAAATCAACATAAATTTGTCTTTGTTTGTAGCTAGCTACTTATGACAAATTGATGCCATGTCTGCATACATTTTTGACCGATGCGTGACCATTTCAAACAACGCCTGACCGCCACCATGGAAACATTTAATTATTTTCGTGCTACGCAGATAAACTTAAATATAATATTTCGCATATTCGCGAACGACCTTACCCGTTACAAAAAGTCACATTCGTGCGGTATGTAAGTTACGTTATAAAATGTTATGATAACAGACATTTTGTTTAAATGGCGGAAAATGTACCTAGCACATAGTCACGACAGCCAACCTTTAAAATCGTTTCGCAGCCAGTGGATTACCAACGAGAAGATAATAAATAATTTGATATTGTGAGAAAAACTGTCGTCTTTAATGTTTAATGTTAGAAACAGTTGAATATTATGAGGTGAATGATCTAATAACTAGTATTTCAACATTTTTTATGTTCGTTTATCGTAAATATTGAGAATGAGAGAAATTAACTAGTAGCTAGCTAATTGTACTTTTTACGACCCTACGTTTCGTTTTTATGATCCAATTGGAAAATGGGATAAATTATAAACATAACAGAAACCCATGGCTTTTGGACACAACCCCACAAATCGATTAAAAAATCTATGTATGAAAGTGTCCGTTTCATCTATGGATTTTTTTCATTCCCTAGGATGCTAAAAGTAATCATCACCAACCGCTACGGATTCACACTCTTCTGACGTATCAAATTTTAAGAGCGCCATGAACTCTTTGATTGCCTCGTAATTGTCAAAGATGCAACGAAGTCAGCATGACCGACAGGGCCGACAGATTCGAGTGATAGTCATATCGTCTTGAGCAAAGTTTCTCGTTCGTTGCCGCGTCCAAACTGGAAGAGCTTGGCAGCGAAGTGACCATTGGCAGTTATGAATTGGTTGGTCCAGAAACCAAAGCCTTGGTTATTTCCATTCACCACTCTATTTTCAGAAAGATTTTGTAAGTTTACCTACCCTTGGAAGAACTTTACCATAGATTCTGCCAAATCCGCATTGCAGCGTATGTGTTCATACTACGAGATGTAATTTCACAGGTATTAGTAATTAGACAATATAGATACAGGACCGGTAGATTATGAAACCCTTCGGTACCTAATAATTCAATATTTTTGACAAAATATAGAATTTAAAATATTGACGACTACTATATTTAGCCACTTCTCATACGGTTAATTTTCATTCTGAGAATTTATAAGGAAACAAATGGAAAACAGATTTTTAACTTATTGACCCTAGGAATAGGAATCGTATTTGTAGTCATATTGATATTTTTAAGTAATTCCACTAGAGTTTTTTTTATATATTTGACTTATTTCCTATTTATTGTAAGTAAACACTCAATTTATAAGCTCTTTTATCACTATTTTATCAATTTTCTAAAGGTATCTTTCTGCATAATTCTTCCCGAACTGTTCTACGATTGCACGCCACTGATTAACTGTATTTCATTATGTAAGTATCTATAAAATTATCTCCTCAAAATATATTAGAGTGTCACCTTTTTAATTTCGCTCCACTAATTTACTAAATATAAATTAACTACATAGTTTACCGTTTACGCTAAGTTTTTATATGTTGCCAAAAGTTGGCTAAGCATATTTGGTTAATCATCTCGTTTTTAAAAGCCGCCAACTTTGATTAAAAGCGACATTTCGTATTAATTTTTATTCGTACACGTGATAATAACTTACTAATAAGGCACGCCAGTTAAGGGTGCAGCTTTGCCCTATTTTTTATACACAGGATCATCCCTTGATACCTTACCTTCAGCATAATACAGTGGCCGCAAACCAGCGGCTTACCCGACAATACCATTGACGAAACTATAATTTTGACTGAAAAGCTTCCTTTTCAATGTTGATAGTTGTATATTATAGCTTTCCCGTTCATAATAGTCAATTAATATTTACTGGAAAGTCAATATCATTAAATAAAAAATATTACGGTAAAGTTTTAGAATAAAACCGTACAGGAAAAAAGCGGACGCGAAAGAAAAAGACACAGAGTAGAAAAAGTTTCACATTTAATATACTTCTAACTTAAAATAGATAAGGGCACCAACAAGTTCAAGGTAGAATTGCACGTGCATCTTAGACCCTCAGAATTTTGAATATAGAATAAATGCATTCCAGGTAGCCCGATCTAACGATTGCATAAATATTTTATAATCCCGAATTATGGATTGTTGATAACAAACACATTTCTTTTCTATCCTACTACTTCATGACACAGTCATGTCTTAACCACGTACTTGTAATAACCTATATAAATGTCTCGATGCAATTTATCAACAGCTCGACACTTTCAAACAAAGATAGAACGCAACAATTGAATCTTTCGTCGTCGGATGTTGTGAATTTTTGAAAATTATTATTTGAAGTTATTTAAATTTAAAAATGTGATGTTAACATTTTTTAAAGCTGAAACGATAAGAAGTATTTTAAATGTGAAAATTTTTCTACTCTATGTCCGCTATTTTCCGCGTCCGCTTTTTTCCATATCCGCTTTTTTCCTTGTCCGGTTTTTTCCTGTTCGGCTTATCCGTTCACCAATTTGAATACATTAATATTGACAGCATGTATCATACTTGTGCGTGTACATTGTTTCGAAAAAACCAAAATCCAGGCAAATTCCAAATTCTAAATTTAAAATATTATTCTTTAGTACACTCTACTTACCAATTTATTGAACAATAGTCGTGTTCATTGCCAATTAAGCGATATTTTTATTTAAAAAAAGAACAATGGTTGTGTATATTTTATTGTATACAAAAATGAATTTAGTTTTGCGACGATCTTGCCAGGTTTCTTTCTATTAAAAAAGCACGATTAACTTATTTGGAAAAGTTAAATAACATTTAGGAGAGAAACATTTATGTGTGGAAAAAAAATTCTTTCAAAAGAAAATGAAGTAAACTCAAAATTAATACAAAAAAATGGCTGTAAGACTGAACCACAGAAAGGAAGAATTTAGACCCCCGCCCCGCCAGATTAGGCGATTTTGGTCTAGCGATCACGTGTCGTCTGACATCACCTCGTACAGCTAAAAATACATGTGTTTGCTAATCACTGTTCAAGTTGGGAAATCACAGTTTACATGTGGAACTGGAAATTAAAGCGTCATTTTTATTACCTATAGCCGTATTCCAGCTGAATATAGAAACCCTAAAGGTAAAAGACAATTTTTTTGTACTACTTCCACAGGTGTACAATGGTCAGGACCGGTTTTGCTCATCACGAGCATTATCAACTGATGATGATGTTCACCTTATTTTTAAAATAGAATGCCTTTCGATCAAGAATTGACAAGTAACACCTTAAAAGTGAAACCCTAAAAGTGTTTAATGTGATATCTGTGATATCGTCATAGAAGCTCATACTAGTTTGAAGTCGCTTAGCAACCAAAAATATTATAATATCAATATCACAAGCGAATCACAGAGTAAAGCATCAAAAAATATGCCACGTCACATATATATATATATAATTATATTATAATCGATGGTTTTTTTCGCGAATTGATGTAACCCTCAAAATTGAAATTGTTCAGGAGAGAGTAAAAACGGTTTTTATCGAAATCATTATAATATGGGGAGCTGCGTTATGAATCCTTGAAATGCACTGTTAATTCTAACGTTTGCAGATACGGAATTATACGTAGGAAGTGTCGATATGATAGTGGCTTACATCAAGTAACCCGGTCAAAATTTTTTAACCTATAATCGATGTAAAATGATGTTTCCCTTCCAAAAAGTGGTCAATTAATTTTTCTAATCATTTGACCGAGACCTGCTCTGTCGTCTTTAAAATGAGATCCAATCATTAATTCATTTTCGTATTTTCTAGCGTTACTTCAATTGGCCAAAACACCGTCGATATGTTACATAACACTAAATACACATTTTGATATTAAACGTTGACAGTTGAAAATCTCGTCTGAGTCAAATATTTAAATTCTCCTTGTTCGTGTTTCAAAATCGTTTGTCAAATTTAATTTTTGAAATTGTAATTTATGGAAAGAGAACGAGGATATTCCTTTTTTGAATCATTGAGATTTAAAAACAAAATTTTGTTTGTTCAATGTCAATAGAAACAAACACAATGTACAAGCTCTAGTTAACATTACAAACATCATTGCTGTTTCAAATAGACCATTATGTCTACTTTTGTCTGAAGAAAGTTTTTAACTTATGGTTATGTTATCAGTGGCGTGGCACAAATAGGGGGTGCCTTATACCTGGTACCTGGTGTTCATATAAAAATGTGGGTCAATGTACCCTGACTTTTCCTTTTCACGTGACAAACAGCAATTTGTTTTTGGAAGAATTTCGCCCACCAATACAACTTTACGCACCATCACTAATAAATGTCGCGTGATGTATCATGTGGTTATTTAATTTTAAAAAATTCTACTAATTGCATTTAATAAAATTGGTGCTCTTTTACTGCGACCGTATCCTTTTAATATCCGGATTTGAAAGCGTATAAGTATATCAAAATCTGATCATGGGATCTAAATTTATTGAAAACAGTATTTTCCGGTTATTTGTGTGCTAAGCGAGGTATTACATGGTTGTATTTTTATGACACATATCTTTGACAAACGATTAATTCACAGAGTTTCATCATTTAAATGATATATATAAAACAACATAATTATATATTAAGTATATCCAAAAATAAGGTTATAGGCTTAACACTACACATTTCAGTGAATCTTGTGGTTTTTATAATATACTCCCACAACTTTTTTATTTGTAGAGCTCTTTCCGGAAAAGTCGAAGATATAATTATATAATTTATTTCAGGACATATTACGTTTGATTGAATCGGCGGTAACTCTGTGGAAATTTATTTTTAATATAAATGAAAAATGATAACTTTGCTATTTCATTGGTTGTGTAATTAGTTGTGACATAACCAGTGGTATGACACAACCAGTAACTATAATCAATTTTAATTTTACATAAGGACTATTTACGCTCGGCAAAAAGATGCGTTCAAATATTGATCATTTGATGATTTTCATTAATTTTTCACAATCAATCAATTTTATTTTTGAAGTATTTATTTACGGAATTTAATAATTTATCGCACCTGTTGTAGATTTCAATCAATTTAAGTATTTGTGTTTGGATATATGAATATCTGTGATGTCTAAACTCCCTCCCATCCTAAAATCAAACTATAAAAGTTTTTTTAAAACGAGACGCAGCGATTACCTTACCACTAGCTCGGTCTTAGTCCTATCCTTACATCAATACTCTCTTCAAAAAGCGAGGGGGTGAGTGATTGATTAGCAAGCAGCTCTCGTACATCAACTTCTGTTGAGATAAGCTCTATTTCATGAAGAATTCGGATTTCGACATTTTCAAGTTTTTCGTTCCCAACCGTGATATCATTTTATTATTTTAGAAGCTATTATACACACTTTTCTAAAATTCTACACTACAATGCTTATCATATATTATGACATAAAGACTAATCTTTCGTCCAGCAATAATGCCAAGTGTAAAGTTTCATTACGTGCTGGGTGCAGTTTATGAATTTAGCACCGACACGAACCTTTAAATCGCATGGGAATTAATTCATCCAATAAACGAACCGTGCGAATTTAACAGGTGCGATAAGTGAAGGTGTGCCACTGTCATTCGCAGAGACATCCCTCGGTGGATGTCGTAATTTATTATCGCAAGTGCGTTTTCAAACAGTGATGGCGCATTACATCACAATGTATGAATTTATCGATTATAATATGTTATCATTGCAATTGTTGTTAAAAGATATACTATATTGTTAAAAAAACAAAAGAATAATTATTTTTTTTAATTTTTCGAGCAGCGCTGCCTTAAACGAATCAATACCATTCGGACGGGACGGGTCTTGACACCGAAGTTTAAGGGTGTCGTATTGTACGATTTACATTTTAACCATCAAAACAAGTACCTAAGTATAGCTTATTTTATTTTAATTGTTTTTTATTGTCTTTGAGCTTTCTACAAATCTATAATTCAATAATCATTTTGAATTATCATAAGAAAATTTTAAGCTGTTAACCGCCAATGCAAATACAAAACATTCTGAATCAAACATGAACGCGATCGAAACAACTAGATCCCGAGCTCAGTTTCATAAACCACTCACCTTTATTGCACAGTCTGTTGTTCAAAAGTTGAGGCGTCGTAAATCGATTTTGATGATGAAGTTGACATCAAATATTTTCTAGTTACTGACCTCTAGAAAACACTTCTCACGACTCACTCTCTTCAGCGACTCACTAGTTGAGAACCTGTGTTTTAGGCATCCAACGTATTCCAGAGCATTTATGTAAACGCAATGAACTCACTAAATCTGAAAATACAATTCAAAAATGTAAAATAATCATTGATAGAATTCATGTACTACATGATTCTTTAGGAGCTAAATAGATAAGTAACTTTTTGCGCTTTCATTGTTTGGGTATCACTATTAATTATTCAACTAAAAATTCAATATTTCTATCTTTAATCTTTAGTTTATTCTGTTGAGAACTTAATTTAGAACTATTTTGCTAATAGTCTAGCAATAGTGTGCACAATTTATCTTTAGAATCCATTAAAACACAATGTGTTGGTGTAATCCCTTGCGATTTACACCCACAATGCGTTGCCTAGTATGATTATGCACAGTAATTACTGTTTACACATCTTCTATCAATTATCGTTTCTATGCCAAATAACATAAATTAGAAAAAAATAATATAAATATTTAGAGGCATCTATTTTTTTGTTATGGAACACAATCAACTTTGAAGGAAGCAGTTTATACTGATGACAATAATATGAAATAGCCATAATATTTTGTAGTAACTGTAGATGGCAGTGTATAAAAAATATGAACATATTTTTCTCGATGGAAACAATACAAAATGTCGATTATTCGAATAATACAAATTATTGTAAACATATAAATATATCAATGTCATTTATTTAAACTATGATACAACACACATATGACACTTAATTTCGCAAGTAAAAAAGAGTATTTATGAACATAAAAAGAGTAGTATTTTTATTATTTGATAATGTACATTCACACATATTAATAAAAGTCCATGTGATTAGAGATCCTATTCGACTGGCTTAGGATAAAAACAGCACCAAGAGAAGAAGAATAACTAACTAATAGATCAAGGTCGTAAGTCGCCTATCTCGAAAACATATTTTTAGACGATGACTCAAACACAGATTCAGTTCCCAGTTCCCAGTTCCCACAAGAAAAAAGACTTCGAGAAATTTTTCTGTACGACAGTTAAGCTTTTGAAATCTGAGGATATGCTGAAAAAAATATAGAGCAAATTTTCAAAGACCATACCATTACCTAAAACTGAAGACAGATATTATTAATTTTAACTCATTAATTGAAAACGTCGTCATCATGGATGCAATAAAAAATCTTCAATATTCCTTGAACACTATACAGAATGCAGAAAATGTAACTAAGGGAATAAATTCCATTTTCTTTTTTTCTTCGCGCTCACCGGCGGTTACGTCTCTCGAGGTGACCCTGTTCAAAAAATAAAATAAGCTAATTAATTAGCGTGTCTCTATAGAAGTGAACGAGAATCGCCGTTCACCTCTATAGAAATGTTAGAATCGTCGCTTATGTTTCCAATGCATCGTCAATACCACGTATTGGAAGAAAAAAAGACTCGTGGAGAATTTGCAAGTCGTTTGTTTTCCATGTTTAATACTGCCTTTTCAATAATATAAAGAGTGAAAATAACAACTCACAGAGAATCACGAGTCATTTTTTTAATTCGCAATAATACGACTCGTTTGAGCAAACCAGTAATAACGAATCGTAAACGCAATCGACTCGAAGTGCTCGATTCGTACCTAAGTGACTCATTTCCCATGTGTACATAATTAATGGTGTTCTTATTCTGGGAAAAACGCACAAGTAACGCTAAGAAGCAATTTACTTACTGATTTGCATTTGGTATATCTTTTAAACAAAGGACTTATTATAATGTGGCCTTCGAGTGCATGGCTTTCTCACGATTTCTTAGAATACAATTATTTTATTTTGCGACAAACGTGATGCCTTTATCATCGCTACGATTATAATATAGTATTTTCCTTATAGTTTTATTTTTGACTTTATTGAATTAATATTCTGTTCACACTTAGCTTGAAACATTCGCTTACAAAAAAATATTCTCTCTAGTACGAATCTATATAATATACAATATTTTAGATAATGTTTTATAGTAACCAATGATCGATACTGCAGAAACTGGATATCTGAATAATTCTCTTGTCAGCACGCCTGTGACCTGTGACGTATCAAGTAACAAAATTCTTCGGAAAATCTGTTAGTCGAAGATCGGAAAGACTCACTAAATCATTTTGATTATATCTTTTAGTGGTTGATATTACGTAGACGTTATCAATTATTTTAATTGAATATGCATTAGTTTTTATGTATTAGCAAGATTCATTCCCTTTAACTCCTAATTTATATGGAAATATACAAAATAATGCCTTAACTTTTTCATAAAACTCAAGACAAAATGAGCCCTCGAGAAGTGAAGTTAGTCAAGCGATAAAATGGTGAAACTTATTTATTGAAAGTTTTACTAAAACGATCCTCGTAAATTAATTTAAACGTTATTTAATTCAATTTAAGACATCGACTGAGGGTGCTTGATGGAATTTCAATATTAAATTTGGATTATTGAGATTTTGTACACTTCCATGTATTTTATGTGGTTTTTATAAAATACATGGAAGTGTACAAAATCTCAATAATCCAAATTTAAAGTTATTTAATTCAACTTCTTAAACAATAAAATACTTATTCTGTCTGTATTTACTTAGCTTACTTCATGCCATGTAGAATAACAAAACGCGCCTTACTCATTTTTTTTGAAACTATCAGTTGGCTCACTTCACTAATCATGTACTCAAATTATGTATCGTCGGCATTCAGGAAAAAATGATGTTATTTAGGCAACAGAAGATTATGGAAACAAGAGAAGGCAGGTTTGAATATTAATATGAAAGTTATATAACTGGAACATTTTTTTTTATCTAATTACATACCTTAAGATTTAGAATTACTTATAAATGTCTTCGTGCAGGAATATGTGCAATTTCAAATCTAATCGATCGTGATCAACCATGATCTTTGCATTGTTCACGGCAGCTAAGTCAGAATTAATCAAAACTGGGTGAAGGGTTTTTATTGATCATGCGATTTCCTTATGGTGTAAAATTCAAAGGTTATTATTTATTCCTTTAACCCTTTATAGGGCAAATTAGTTTTTTTTCCGAAGTCAACTGCGAACTATATTATTTCGAATAATATATTGTGTCTTGAAAAGTAATTTTGCATAAAAATAAAAAATACTTTAGAAAAATATAACTTGTGGTGGTTTATTTATTGAAAAAAATACTGTTATAAATGCATATTTAATAATTATATATTATTTAGCTTCTCCCTCATAACCATAAAAAAATGATTTTCAAAATCTAATGTCATACACAAATTCTGTTCCAGCTGTGGCCGCGAATGTGCAATGGTCGATTTATCAACTACTTACGTATAATTGTTTGACAGTGATTGGTGCACACTTCAAGTGAGGGACGATAAATGCTTTTCAGAACTTTACCGATATCGTTTTTAGGTATTAAGGTTGATGTTTCTATGGACACCGTATGAATTATAGCCCTTAAAAGACGTAGTCGATATATCGACCGTTTTCGCGCTTTGCCCTATAAATGGTTAAAGAAATATATAACTTGTAAGCAGTGTGCAGAATTTTTTTTTTTTTAACATTTCTAGAACAAGACCCATTCAATTTACGATTGCTGTAACGATATAACTTTTCTCATTCATCATTTGAATGATCAACTTATAGAAGTATAGCCTGGGGCTACCTCACACAAGCGTCTTTACATGGTTCTATTAAGGTGTTCCGCCTATTGCTGCCACCCAGAGTTCGATGATCTTTCTCCACATCATCATGACGCGTTTGCCATTTCTTTATCTACCAGGGCCGCAGGGACTTACTGGTATAAAATATTCAGTAACTAATTTCAAATTAAAAAAAAAATTTTGATCTACTTTCACATAACTATAATGATCAGGGCCGGTTTCGCTCATTGCGAGCATTATCAAATGATAAACATAAAAATCATAACATGACTGTTTATACAAAATTGAATGTTAACAATTACAAGGTGTATCAAACAGCTGGTTCAAGAAATATAATACGAATTTACATGTAATCAATCAAATTAAATGTTCTGATATTAAATGGTTAAGGACCTCTTAAAATCTATTTTAGATAAGTATTTATTGATTTGTAAGAAGTTCTAAACATTTAAATAGTAGACTTTTTAATTTCGTTTATATATAATTTTTTTGATTACCTGTAAAATCTTGTGATAGTTCTTGAATCAAATGTTTGATATACCTTGTAATTATTAACATTCAATTTTAATTTCTGGGCTATATAAGGCTTGCAGATGTTCCCGAAAAAAAAATTAAAACATGAAAAATATTGTTGGGCTGCGGAGTACACAATCTAATAAGAGTGTGAATCTGTAGAGGGTAGTAGTAAATACAACGTTGGAATGGATTTCATAAATTGAGCCCTTCAGAAATAACGTGACCCAAGTGATAAAATGGCGAAACTTGTTTATTGAAAATTTTGGTTAAATAATCTTCTTACATGAATTTAATTTAGCTTCTTAATTTATGTACACATTTCATTTATGTAACTAGACAGCAGTCATAAATGAATAATTATAATTAGTGCTTTAAATTCTGGCTTTATTTTTATTCGATGATAATGAATGTCAATGTATCATTATTCGTTTATTTCGTAAACTGAACCATTTGTGTATTGTTTAACCTTTAGTGAAACACGAGAGAAAGTAAGGGCACCTTATTATTTTAATGCCGAAATTGCACAACAATGTTATACATCACAGGCTCGATATTATTTTACCATCCTTCGGTATTATTATTGATACGCTTGGCTTGAATACTCTACTCTCAGTTATTTCAATGAATACGATAATAATATTTCAGAATTAATTAAAAACGAATAATCTGTTATCTTTGAGGAGCTTCTTAATATCTCTTACTCAGTGGTGTATGAACTTTTTATGTAACTGTTAATATTATACGTTTATTCAACAAAAGCTTAACTTAAGATATGTTCGCAGATGATAGAATGCTGACTGTGTAATATCGTCGATGTCTCTTCCTCAAGTAGAGCACATGGCCACTACGTGGTGCCTTCTCGATCTCACTTCATTTGCCAGTCTTCTTGCTGCTTGTTGGGTCTTGTCAGTTTTGCATAGCTCCGTTGAAATCACCCTTCAGATCAGTTCGTCTTGACACTCTTGACCGTATTGACACCGTCTGACTAAAAAAAATTAAACCAAGTCCACTTTCAACGTGTAGCATATGGCCTCCTAATAGTACCCAACCGTTTATTGCTATTAATTTAAAGTTAATACAAAAATATATATATTTACCATTTGGAGCATTTGGTTTCATAGTGGAGGTATCTCAATAGACGTTTTTCTACCGGAACTGATTGTTACTCAGTTCCTCAAACTCTTTTTTTCGAAGAGAGTAGAGACATAAGGAATGGGCTGGAATAGGAATAGTTTTTAGCTAATAGCTCTCATTTCAAACCCTGTTTTTAGGATCGGATGGGTGCGAGGGAATTTTAGATATCACAAATATCCGTACTTTCAAACAGAAATCCATAAATCAATTTATGAAACAGTCCGTACTAGTATTCAAACCCGTGAGATCCTTAACCGAAGCCAAAGACGTCGACTATTCCACCACTGACCCAACAATGCAATGAATTTCTTAAAATAAAGGCCAATTTATAGAAAAGATTTAATTCATTAATTTAAAGCAACGATGTAATCGCCCAATTGGATTTCCGCAGTGCCCCACAGATTTAAAAAAATTTAATATTAAAATAGATTAAGTAAGAAATTCGAAAAAAAACGTAAACAAACATAAAGTTTTTCATTTACAGGCTCATTGTGAGAATAGTCAGTTATCACTTTAATGCAATTATATCTGTGTTATATTTGGGTTATCCCAAATAATTTTGTTGTTGTTATTCAATTTTTTCCTAGCGTGAGTTTATTACGAAAACATTTTGCTCTATTATTTTCCTTGTCTGTCGACGTCATCTTAAAATGAATTAGTCTTAATTATAGAATTAGTTATAAACAAAAAATCTGTCTACGCAAACTGATTTCCTTTTGATATTTGATTGCCGTATTTCGCAGATGGTTAATGTATTTTTATCGCATTTATTTTGAAATCCAAGCCGACTCTAGTTAATATCACCAATTTTCAGAAACAACAAACTTCAACGGTCGTCATCATGACGTTGTCTAATCTAGCTGTCTTTTTAATATTTTATTATGTTGAAATTATTATAATAAACGAAAGCTTTTGAACATGCCAAATAATATGTTTAAATAGTTAGTGACGCATTTGATTTAAAACTTCGTGTTTATTTATATTGTAAGTATATAATTATAGTTTTAAGTGTCTGTTTGGGTCGAGTCAAATCAACGTCAAGTTTTGCTCTTTCACACACAATAAACGTAACAGACGTCAATGATAGAAAGTTAAAATCATGTGAGCGAGCAGTAAACAAATTCATCAGCTTACAACCAGTCTGCAAAACCTCGTCTTTCTTTATTACTCTTTCTGAAAAATGGTGTTAGATAACTTGTCTTTTTTTTATTATCATTGTATAAGTACATTAATTTATTAACAGTAATGTAACTAAAAATTGGCATGTGGTGGGATTTAGGAAACATTATACTTTATACTTAATGCCAGAGTATTTATTTCGAGTCATCAATGCGGAAGGGGCAAATTGGCAAATAATTTTTTTTTTATTAAACGTAATTATTATAAAAATGAACGCACTTGAAAATGCAGTCACCGAAATCAAGAGATGACCGATATGTGAAGCCAACTCTGCATACGTAGTGATAAAGATGAACGCTCTGAAAAGGTAAGTCATGATGACTAAAGCAGAACATAGACAGCCGACGACGGTATATATGGACGTTCAAGGGAAGGACGGATATTCAGTCGTCGCGCCTGGAACTGCTGATATCTCTCCGGAATTTTATAATCATCACACGTTATAGCTACATTTAAATGGAGACAATCCTCAAACAATTGGAATTATATTCCTAAAGTGGTGACCCCAACTTTTTTTAATACTTCCCATCTTTTATCCAAACATTAAGATCAACTTTTGCAAAATCGAATATAATTTACTAAATTATTAATTAACTTCAATCTATTCAATCAAAAATGAAGCGTTTACCAAACATTGCAAACCTATGCTTCCCCTAGTAACGACTCTCCAATGAATACAATTATTACGTCCAAAATAAAAATCTGACTTGGACACGAGCCTGAATCCTACTTTACACATATGAATTCCGTCGCTCTGGAAGGCCGCTGATGACCATCCATAAGATGTACTTGGCAGAGATACAAGAAGCTGCGGTTACCTGGGAGGAAGTAAGTAGACTAACGTGGGATTGGGAATCTTGCTCTTGGAGGCACCGTGTAGTAGCCATATCCACCGAATAGGGAGTTTTAAAGATAGTATTAAAAAAAATGAATGATTTGAATCTCCAAATGTACTGCAACCATAAATACAATGAATTTTCAATCGTTTTGTGGATTTGTAACAAAAGACAAGATATCTGTGGTAGTTTCCATCCCTATTAGTCGTAGAGACTGCGATATACTATTGGTTCTTTCCTTATCTAACCTATCTATCCTCATTCACTCTGAAAGTAGATGTTGAATGACCGGTTCTCGATAAGCACAAATATCCCGTTGAAATATTTCATTCGTTGTCAATTTTATTCATATTGGGAATGGACACTCTTTAACCTTTACAGCGCAAACCGTTTTGGCACGAATTTATTTTCAGTCAATTGATCTGTTAAAACGCTCTCTATGGCTAAAAATGGATCTATTTCAATAGTTAAAAATGGTGAATTATGTGAAATATATATTATTATTCACAAATACATCAATAAGTAAATTAAACTCGTTGCATTTTTGCTAAATTAAATCGAAGAAAATGAAGAAGTTGAAAAATATTTAATCAACGACTTTGCAAGCAAATTGGCTGTGGCCAGTCTTAATATACACCGCTAACACCCACATAAGCAAGCGCGTAGCTGCATAAGTATGTGTAATACATAGAGTTGAAGATAGATGCTTCGAATCGGCAGTTCAAAACTGTAATTCGAAAGAATGAATATCGAGAGCTCTTTTCAAAAATATGTCTCCTTGTCTACTTGACATTTACATGATCTGTTGCCGAATTTATCTATGTAAAAGTTTGAACTATTTTTTGAAGCATATATCCATAAGTGTTTGTTTGGCCGTAAATACGAGATAAAGTCTTGGGCATGTTTATATAAAAACATATATTATATTGATTTACTCTCTGGAAAGTAACTAATACACAATGTTAGTAACCTACTAAGTTATGATCAATTTTTTCCTATCAATGTGTAAAGGTGCGCAACCAGAAACTTTGTTGAGAACGTTTCTAAACACGTGATCTGAAAGAATCAAATACTATCAATTCTATGAATCGATGTTAATTTTTTTAGCGCTTTTTTTTCTTGTTAATTTTGTAACTCAAGTTGAAAAAATATCGCTCGGAATAACCCGAAACAAGTTTTCACAATGCTGTGAGCAAGCTGATCTATATTAGTGTTTTTTTCAGCATGGCAACATAAAAAACCTGTTATTTTTATTGTCTATTAAGAAGAGCGACTCAGAAATTGTAAACAAAAACGATTTTTTTGTATCGAATATGTGACCGACAGAAGTCTTAATTTGAAAACAACATAATTTGTTATTCATGTATGTTCTACTTTTTGTTGAAAATATAATTTAGTCATGCATACGTTTGGAAATACATTAAAAATAGTTAATTCAAAGAAAGATACATCTACATAGTCATAAAATTGCTCCTTATGTCTGAGACGAGACCTTTTCAGTGCGGAAAACCAAATGTCTGAAAAGTCCCAACTAACAAATGTGCGGCATAATTTTAATGTTAATGCAAACTTCGATAATATAATATGGCATTGGTGGACTTATGAGTATACATAACTCTGTTTTTGGTCATTTAACAATAAGTACGAAAAACATTCTAAATAATATTAAAAAATCAGTGAGACTGCCTGTATGAGCCGCAGATGCTCGACAAAAGTTATTATAAATTATTTACGTATTTTGGGATAAAGAGAAAATATTCAGAATTATTAAACTATAAATATATAAGAAATCATAATAAATCATAGTCTCATGCAGCAGACTCTACCGGCAGAATTTAAGAAGAGTTTGGATAAGTTTAGGCTGGGCTAAACTTACCCAGTATTAGTATTTACTTATTTGATTGATCCAACTAAAAATGTATTTAACATCATGTACAACCCCGATAATAAGCGGAGACAACTATTTAATAATAAAAAACATAACCAATCAAATAATTATAATAACGTTAACCTTTTATTTCACATAAAAATTAATGATCTTGCAAATTGAACACAGAGAGAATCCAGATACTCAAACGGACAGCTTACAAAATCATGAATAAATCCAATATGATGCATATTAACTCATATTTTTACCACTAGGGGGTTCTCTATATTTGAATGAACTAAAAAATATACGAATGTCAATACTATAATAATTATATTATAAAAGTATAATTTCAAACCTTTTCCCACGTAGTGGGCCAATCTTAGACCGATGGGCAGACTTACCCTAATTGATGCTATTAAAAAATTGTTTAATTATTAAGATGTACGATATTGCAGCTGACGTCAATGCGCCATATATTTCACAATAATATATAGTATTGACAATACATCAAACAATAAATATAAGAAAACAAAATATTATTTAACTTAACACTCATCAATATACGTATCCAATGCATATTATAACGGTTATACACTATTTAAGACCATAAAAATTACATTTTATCGTCGATTGATACTTGATGTCGAATCATATTTAAAAGTTGCGCTTCAAGCATAAATATTCACTTACATCGATTTAACGACTCTTCTTGTAAACTGTCCTTGTGCCATTGAAATGAATGGTAATTACTTGATTTGCAAATCTATATATGTAAAAATGAATATAAATATGTTTTTTCGTTTGTTTGTTCTCTATGCGTTATTTTACCATTCATTTGGTTTCGATGAAACTTTGGGGAGTTGTTGTTGGCATAACCGTGAAGGTTTATGAAAAAAAGTATTAAATCTAAGATAAAAATTTATACTGCAGACATTTAATTTTCAGAAAAATATTGCTGACTATGCACGGGTCATGAGTCAGCCATAGGGCAATACTATTCATAACTGAAATAATTTATTATTATGTTATTAATTTCGGTGGAAATATGGTAACAATATGATATATTGTTTGAAAAGTATAAATGAATTTCTATATTGAAAAAAATCGAGCTTTTTTCGGGTCGGGGTTGGGGTAAGAAGTGTGATATTGAAGTTCGGTTCGGGCCGGGCTGGGCCTGAAAATGTCGGGCTCGAACGAGGTAATTTTATAAATTTTTGGCCCGTGCAGACGTCTAATCCAAAAACAATTCAATAAACAGAATTAAAACACAAACACCTTCTTTCTTTGAGTGGAATTCAACGCATGCCGGGTACTCACAAATAAATAGATCATTAAAAAATATATAAATCCGCATTCTCGTGTTTAATGATCCACGCATGTCCTATTCATCAGAATAGTAACCTGCAAAACACTGGATCGAGATAGGTGTGGGAGCAATTACCGAAAGACAAGACTTACCACTGGTTGCAGCCCTTTAAAATGATGATTATGATGCATGATGTACTCATTATCTCTGCTATTCTGCAGCTTCTGAATGCATCTTTCATGTAACTGTTTATTATGGGGCTGTTTCACAAATCATCAAAGAACGTACCACGTTAAATAAAATAACTAAATTAATAACATTTTAACGTTAAAAATAAATTTCCACTAAGTAGGTAACTATAAAATATAAAATAAAATACATTTAATATTTTTTTTATTGTATTATTTAAAAAAAATGTTTCATATCTGCTATTTGACACTCCTACAGTAGGTATAATATTAGTTAATTGTTAACAATTTACATTATCACAGATTGGAAAAAAAAATGTTTTAGATTTATCCGAAATGCTCAATAACCATATAGGCGTTTAAAGCCATAAAGGTTAAATAATAAAAAAAAACATATATTATCTTTTAATGTTAATCTATATCATAATTGAAATCAAAATGATATTTCAAAATGAAACAAGACTAGTTTTTTTTCTGTCTAACAGGAAAAAATAATTCTTCTCTTTAGTATAACTTCAGATATATGATTAAAACCAGATCCAAATCGAATCATCTTTATTGGTAGACGAACTATATATGAGTCGATGAGTCGCTTAACACGCTCCCGAATGTTTTTAGAGTTTTGAGTAAATCACGAAAACTGTTATGGGCACTATGATAGTTTCAAGTATAACTTGAGTTATTTTGTGTATTCCGGTGTATAAAGAAAAGCAAAATATTTTTTAACACTGTCGTTTTTTCGGAGCGCATAAACCGTGTAAAACGCGGATCGATATCGTGTAAAAAACCAACTCATTAGAACCATTTTGTATTTCAAAAGAGGACGAAACAAAAAGAAATGTTAGACTGCAACTGGAAATATAAATAGATCTATCGATAGAACACATGGGTATATTAAAAACTTATTTTATTGAAAAATCGCCAGGAGCGTGCTTAACGACTTAGCGACTCATATAATAAATGATTTTTTGTATCGTTTCTGAAACGCCAAATGTTCAATCATTATGAGTTTCTCGTGCTCACATATACACTGGAATCACGTATCTGAAAAACAGGACCAGTTGGCTTCCCACCTCTACCCCTTGTGTTTATGCAGCTGGTGTTTCACGGTCACCTTCCACAACGCTATCAACAGAAAAAATGTGCCTACCTTTAACACTAAATTTATGGGACGATTAGAGTTGATTTTAAACCATGTTCCAACATTTTTGAAGATTATAACTATATGGTTTAAATAAAAACAAAGCGACAAGAAAATGTGACTGTATAAAATATTTAAATCAAGCAAAAGTATATATTGTATATTGTGTTATGGCCAAATGATGTAACCCTCAAAATTGAAATTGTTCAGTGTTCAGTGAGTGAGGAAAAACTGTTTTTATCGAAAACATATGGTGAGTTGCGTTATGAAGTTTTGAAATGCACTTCTGTAAATTCTCATGTTTGCAGATACGGGATTATACGTATGGTGTCTTTATAATAGTGGCTTACATCAAGTGTGGGGGTCAACATTTTTAAACCTAAAACCAATGTAAAATGATGTTTCCCTTCCAAAAAGTGGTTAATTTATTTTTCTAATTTACTTCATTTAGCCGAGATTTGCTCTGTCGTCTTTAAAATGAAATCCGATCAATAACTCATTTTCGTATTTTTAAGGGTTACATCAATTGGCCAATACACCACCGCTATGTTTATTTAATTAACAACATTATTACCAATCGAAACAAGCGATATGAATTTGTAAAATAATTGATCAATACATACGTTTTGCCATTAGCTATCTTTTTACTAAAGACAGCAGTAGAGTCTGTTTAATGAAATTCGACAAAAATTAATATATCGTAACACACTAATTGAAATTGGTGAGCTACGGATCTATTGCTGGTTGTCAAAGTGTGCTATAGCTATTATAGGTGGACACTTAGACAGTTGAACTAATGCGCATGCTCAGCTTTTGAAGGCCATTATTGAAAAACATACACGTGTTATATTACTGCTAAAGTTGTTTCACAACAAATAACATTTTAAGGCTGATAAAAAAATTGCCATATTATATTTTTCTTGGCCTTTTCAGTATTAATTCCTACTACTTGATAGTAAAATTTCTATTATATAACAGAAAATACATGTATAAATCTTTCTGTCTGTCACAAGAACACCTCCCAAGCGGCCCCTAAAACTTCAATCGCCATAATAACTAAAACACAATTTGTTTGTACTACTTCCACATGTTTATAATGATCAGGATAATGCTCGTGATGAGCAAAATTTTATTATTTTATAAAATATAATGACTTTTCACCAAGCATTGATAGTTTACATCTTAAAAGTGAATACATGTATAAATCGGTCTGTCACAAGAACTCCTCTCAAACGGTGAACAGTAGCGACGTGAAATTATAGTAGCACACATCAATCTCACACTCATTTCTAGGTCAAATGTGGTATTTTCAACTCTCAACATTCAAAATTTAACATTATTATTAATTGATACATCATATATTATTTTGTGAGCGATACATGGGGTACGGTGCTCGGTGATATGTTCAACTTTCAACTTTTACATATTTTCCCATTATTATTTTAATGGATTGTATTTAATGGGTGTTACATGAGGTACGGTCGATGGCGATATTTTCAACATCCAACTGTCAACATTAGCTTGGACTAAAACAAGGGTGCCAAACCTTTTTTGCCTTAGGAGCTACTTTTCTATTTTAAATTTTCTCGGGATCGACTTCTTATATGATTCTTATAGGAAATTGTATTTAAGGTTTTTTCTTTTCTTCAAACTTAAAAATGTTTATTTTAAATACAAAATAATTAAAATTTACTACTTTCGTATATTTTTAAAATAGTATTTATCATTATTTTTATTGTATATAACATATATTTTATTTATATAAAATAATATATTTTTTTCAAAATTCACGAAAGTTTTCGGGATCGACCCGTTGGGCATCCTTGGACTAAAATAACGCCATAATACAGCCAACGTATAAATGTTAACACAGTTTATCCCTGGCGAAGCTGAGTAATAAATAAATTAATGTTAGTATTATCTTATGTATAATAGCCCAGACCGCTCTGTAGACGTTTTATTATTATCGCATATCACATTTAGGTATGAAATTCTTATGACCTAATATAATATATATAATAAAATGTTATGCAATGCACACACAGTTCCGACGTACTAACTACTTTCGAGATTCAGTATTTCAATTTCAATATCGTCATCTATGACGTGTACGGTTACTAGTATATATAATATGATAGCAAAACATGTTTATATAATTTGTCGATGGCTGCCATACGCCCATACATCATTGATACATTATTAATCTACGTAGATTGAAAGCTTATGTAATATTTTTATCCTTGATGAATAAAGATTATTGAACTTTTGGATGTGTTTATGTAATATGAAATAATAATTGGCTTCTCATATTGAAAACTATACCACCCACCAAAACTAACGACTTTAATAAATACTAAATACTTTTGAGGAATCGTAATAACGACTTAATAAAAATGAATATTAATTATGTAATCATTTTCAACGTTGCCATGAAGTTTTTTTCTCAGAACGAATTAATCTATTTACGCGTTTTTTTCCAATAATTGAATATAATTATTTACATTTTTTTATGTAGACGAATGTATTAGTATTGAAATAAAAGGTGTGATTATTTGTTGATTGAAATGAAACATACTTGGGAAAACTCCATAATTATAAGAAAAATAGCTTAGTATTTCGTTCAACAAGAACACTGTTTACCTTCATGGATGTATAATAATTTAATTTTTTTTGGAAAGTTTTATGGTGACTAAGACTGATTACATTTGAACAGTAACTTTAATTAACCTTTTTATGTGTGTCATATTTCAAATTAATGAATACTGATTATTTTGATTCCTTACAAAAGAGTGGTTAATAATCAGTTTCGGGAAAATACCCATAACAATGAGAGAATACAAATACTTAGTACAATTAAGCCTTGATATAACGGACTACTGCAGGGGAGGAGGTGTTTATTAAAACCGAAAGTCCGTTAAATAATAAAGTACAAGCTGGTTGCCCCACAGTCACTGTTTCTCGGTCGCCTTTCATAACGCAATAACGAACAAGAAAAGAAACAAATTTACGCCGAATGTTTTTGGTTCGATACAGAGCCGCACGAGATATTTTTTTAACCATGCACTATTGTGCTTAAGAAAAGAAGAAATAGAGAGAGAAATAAAGAAAAAGAAAGTTTGACATACTCGGCCACTAAGTTTAAGTGATATTAATTATCCGTGTACTTAGAATCCATCGTGTAGTAGAGTTTAATCTACTCCACGTTGGATCTAATAAGGAGTCAAGAATACCTCGATCCTCATATGCTTAAGAAAGTTTATTGAATAAAATTTAAATCTTTGAGATTTTATACATTTGTTCATTCGTGTCGTCAGTTAGTCAGTTCGAGTTTATTCGTGTGCTCGACTGCCTGAAGACACCGAAAGGCAAAACCCGGGTTCTTAGAGACGAAATACATTGAAAGGTACAAAATCTCAACAATTCAAATTCCATCAAGCACCCTCAGTCGATATCTTAAATTATTGAATAAAAATTGCTTATAACAAATTTTGAGTATTCAAATGTCATGGAAAGCTGAAGATTTATTTGCGTTACAATAATGATCTTCTTAGATGATTTTGGGACGAACTGCTATGTGAAGAGCAGTTGGTCGAATACAACTTAATGTAATTTAAGACATCGACTGAGGGTTCAATATCAAATTTGGATTATTGAGATTTTGTACACTTCCATATATTTTGTCACTAACGACCCGGGTTTCGCCTTTAGGCATCTTCAGGCATTCGAGCGCACGAATGGACTCGAAGTGACAAAATACATGGAAGTGTACAAAATTTCAATAATCCAAAAAAAACAACTTTATGTGTTTATGGCCACCATGTACTTCTTCATAATAATACCTTAGGTCTTAGATATTTAATATTTTAAATCTTATCAATTAATGTAATGTTATAGAATAGATTATGTAATATTACGCCCAGGGAAAGACGTAAAATTTATATACCTACATAACAATAACCATATATCCTGTCAAAAGAAAATGAGCGATTATTTATTCGATTTTGATTAACCGTAGCTGATTGTCCATTTCCTCTCATTGTATGTCTTTTTCGCTGCGATATCGTAAATCAGTTTTGTCACAAGATATATTATCGTTCCGTTTTTTTCAATAGGATTTACCGAAGTTATATGATTCAATTCTGGGATCGAAGTGTGTTACAATTTGCCCCCAACGCGGAGAATATAGATTTCTATTGAACACATCTCATAATATGAGAGTTAGTTTTAACACCCATTTCAGTTCCTTTCACAAAATAGACCGACTGAAAATTGAGGCCTTTTCACATGCTCGCTTAAGTACTAGATTTTTTCACAATCATGTTCATTCACAATGTGGAGCAGAATATTGGATATTAATCTACAGAAGATTTTTAACGAGAACGGTTGTAAGTAATTCACTCTACTCTCTCTTCAGCGTGAGTAAGGAAGGAGGATGGATACAGAAAATGACTATTACTAAGCTCGTCGTCCTCTCTAACCCCCATATTCAGGATTGCTCAGTGGATGGTATAAAAAAATCTTGCACATACATGCTTTTGGATGCAAATCCATAATTGAATGTTTGAATGTTTCCATTATGAGATTCGAACTCGTGACTGTCGTGACAATGCGAATAAGTTCACGAAAACCTGACAGCGTTGTCCACCTGCCTACAATACATGCATATATACATATATTTAATCCGTGTCCGCTCCCAATGTGGATTATATAGCCTCCTAATGAAGGAATCTCAACATAAGTTTACTACCAGAACTGCTGTTGTTAAGTTACTCAAGTTCTCTTTTTCGAACAGAGTAGGGATAGAAGGATAGGGCTAGGATAGGACTTGTGGCTATCGTATAGCTCTAGGTTCGACGCGTTTATATATAATTACTGATATAATATAGAAAAAGACAATGCTTTAATACAATATTTGTTGACTATTAAATATTTTGTATCGTAGTCTAGAGAAGACATTAACTAGAAATCTGTTTTTCTTTTACATTTAAATGAAATGGCATAATATATATGGCTTGTGATAATACATAATTACTACATTTTACATTGACACTCATGTACTGAAACTCATTTGAACTAATGGTATAAGATAATAATTCTCGTTTCAAGGTTTAAGGGAGATATACATGCGCTGTTTCACGACTGACCGGTTAATGTACAGGGAAGCCAATTCGAGAATCGACTACCCACCCAGATATCCATATCATCGATTCATTTTGAGTATGTACTTGGCTATTTATATTGTTTTGCCTCCTTATCAAGTACATATTAAAAGAATAGTGAAAGCTTATTGTTGTTTAACCATTTAAACAAAATTAATAAATTAGAATCGGTCGATAGATGTTTTGTCATACCCACGCTATGTCAAAAATTAATATTTATGGAAAATAAGTGCTGTACAAATAATTATTATTTAATAAATATATTGTATAATTCTTCGACAATAACTTATTTGGTAAATATGCTTTACAACATGGTACTCTTTTTCTTACAAAAAAATACTAAATGCCGATAACAGCAATGCAGGTCTGTAATAAATTTAATTGCAAATAGGAAAATGCCAACATATAATCAATTGAAATCGGGGAAACCGATAATTTACGCGAAATATGAATATGATATCAGTGTGAAAAAAACATAATAACTATCAAATAAAACTTTTTAGAACAAACTATAGATGAAATTTTCGTAATAATTTTGCATTTCGCATAGTTTACTGGTTTCTTGGTGAAGCATATTTACCCTTTATTTTACTTTATTAAAGCATTTTTAATATGAATGGGGCTACGGGAAACCCAGGATTGACAACACGATAATATTGCAACCCCTACTTAATATGCTTGTAGTTTTTCATCTTATAATATTATTCTATAAAAGATTAGTAAAGCAATAATAATTCATATCTGTAAAATCATAAACAAAATATATTTTATACTTCTATGGATACCTAGCACAAGATAGAACTTTAAATTGTATTATTATATTCATAATTATATAAACATCGTAAAAACCGGTTTTTTATTACGATTATGAAACAATATTTCACACGATTTCTTCTACAATAACTTATTGCAACCATTTGAAAACTGTTTCCTTTTTGTAAGTATCTCTTGTATTTTTTACCATCATTATTAATATTGCAATCGGCGTCTTGGAAAAAACACATAAAATAATCTTATTAGCATAGTAATTAATAATTTCAAAATCTGTTTAATATGCAAAACGAGTAATAAATATGACAAAAGGCCTGTTTATACCTAGTTAAAGTTCGTAACCTATTCACAAAATAAACGTTTTCTATAATATTTTTTAGTATGTTTAATGGATTCGGAACACTATGTGTTAAATTAATATATAGTTAATTAATATATAGTTATATAATTAATATATAAATTAATATATAGTTAATTAAAAAAATTGATAACTTCGCTATTACACTACTTGTATTAATAATTGTGATATGTGTTTTACCTCTTTGATAAGCAAATTCAGACTAACTGTATCGTAAGGTTATCTATTTATTATATAAACATTGATTGTCATTGTTAACTTATAAATTACAAAAACGATGGGTGGGTTGGGATTATTTCTTTTTACAGGACGTGAGGACTTTTTGTACTGTGGCGAACGAATCAATACCGATGGAAACCCATACGACATGGCAATACATGATCAGAAGCATAGATACGGGCAGAACGCGCAATACTGTCGCGCAATAGATAAGTCGGACTACCTCACACTCGGACGGACAACAATAATCTTTCACTGGCCGTCGATCACTAATAAAAACAACATGTAATATTTCCACTAAGCCTTTCAACTACCTGTGCTATCGGTTTTATCAAAAAAAAAAATTCATTAAAGTAGGTAAATACATAAGCATTTAATAAATACTTTTGATAACATTACAAAATTGACAATCCATGAGACAGTCAATAATTATTTTAGTTTTTGCTAAATGGCTTTTATAATATCTTACTAATGAGGTTTTTTCCAGTCAGATCTTTGAATTGAAACTTATTATTTAATCACTTATCGTTGTTAATCGCTTGTTGACTTTTTCTTTATAAAAGATCATTATCATCATATTATATTACCTTCCATATCTTTATTCATACATTTTATCAATTATTGAAGTCTCACCATTTTATATGAATGTTTAATAGTTTAATAAAATTACAGTTTGTCGAAAATGCTCACTAGGTAAGGAAAATTATGCTTGTAGTATAATCAAACTAAGTGAGTTTTATACAAAATTCAGGAAAAACTAATTTAATGTAGGTCAATTTGGATAACTTTGGCCTAGTTCTGAGGGTTTTTATATCTTTATGGTTCGCCGTTGCATTTATGTGTGGTATTGTTCTACATACAATTGGACTAATGCCTAAAGATGAAATTTAATTAGCTTAAATAGATTTGTTGTTATAATTGAAATATAAATATAGATAAAACAATGTGGGCCAAAGTTTGCATCCAAATCAGGTAACTTTGACCCATGATGCAAATAATCACTGTAACTAATATAAATTCAGTTATTTTAAAGTCTTGGCAACTTTTATTTATGCTTCATATATTCCGTACATAATTGAGATGGGAAAAAATATACAGCATTTGGTTTACAGATTAGTAATACAAATTGAAAATATGGCTAATCCTATTTTTTTCAAGAAAAGTTATTAAATTGTGTTTTATCATTCCAAGCTGACAGCTTACAAATTTAACAGTAAAACAAATTATGTTCCACATAAATTCATATTTTTGCCACCAGAGGCTACTCAATACCTTTGCTTAACTAAAAATTATTCGTATGATATTAATATTGATTGTCATGGTATTTATTATAACGGCATCTTTTTCCATGTAGTGGGCCAATCTAAGACCGATGGCCAAATTTACGAAAATTGATGGTATCTTCTTTAAAGCGTGAAATATTTTATTCTTAACGAGACTGCCAGAAATACAATAACGTGATATAATTTTAGGAAATACTAAGACAATTTATGAACATTTAACAAAATAAAAGTTTATAAAAAATAATATGAATTTTCCATAGTTTAAAAATGCCTAGAATGGCTAACTTTAGAATAATATTGAGTTACTGTAATCATAAGGACTTTTTTAACGTAATGTCTAGCTTTTATTTTTTTAAATGTAAAAAGTGTCTCTACACTAAACCATTCTGAGATAATTTTAGTCAAGAAAGGCTTTTAAAATTGTTTGGTATCAGCGACTCAATTTGTCTGTAATTTGTTTATTTAACAAAAACTACTATTACAAACAAATGGCATAATGTTTCCATAGAATTGAACATTTTAAGTTTAAATAAAAAAATATCTCTGACCTACAAACGTCACACGTTCAAGTCATGAATTCTCTCCATTGGTTCCTATCTCGAGATCATCTTACATGAAATAAGCAACTAATTTGTTTCAGCTTGGATAAAAAGAAATATGGCGACATGTCTTGCAATACGGTTTTTTTAAATACGTAGTAATGTTATTGTATTCGATTTGTATATAAAACTAGTCTTCGTTTTAAGTCTTTCTTTTATTTACATTAAAACTTAACACCTTCAACCTAGGTAGCAGCAAAATAATGTACAGAAAAAAGGTTATGAAAGTAAAGAAATATTATAGGAAAAAAAAAATCCTGGATTGATAATTATATTACAGTTAAATTGAATTACTTTATTACATTTTAAGGATAAAAGAAAATCAAATGCGTAACATTTCTTATAAAAATTTGAAGGATATGAATTCCTAATAGAGTTTGTATCTTATCCTCGGAGACGACTAGTGGTAGGCTAATCCTTCTCGCTGCGCCCCGTTTTTGGGATCGGATGTATGGGAGAGAATTTAGACAAAACAGACATCCATGTCTTGGAACAAAAATCCTTTAATCGATTGAAGAATCAATTTATGAACTTTTTCGTACTGAATTCGAACCCTTGAATACCATAGTAAAAAACTAATGCGTGTAAAAATTGACGGTGAAAAAGTATGCATTCTCCATCGTTCTTTATTTTTTTTCCAGGAGTGCCCAAATACAACTCTTAAGGACATGGTTGCATGCACTGTAGTGTGTCTTTAAAACACACTATCAAAATTTATATACACATTGTGGCATCTCGATCGTCCAGTTAATTACTCAGACATCTCCAAACAATACGTATTGAGATAATGGAAAAGCAATATTCAAATGGTCACCATAAATCAAATATTATTGATTTCTGCCCGAATTTTATACATTTTATAAAAGAGTGTTTAACAATTAGGTATTTTCCGAGTATAGTCAGTAGAGGATTGATTAGAGATATCCTTATACTGACCTATATATTTTTTTCTCTCATCAGTTGATAGCGCTCGTAATGAACGAAATCGGTCCTGATCATTATGCACATGTGAAAGTAGTACAGAAAAAATTGTATTTTGTTTTTTAAAATATAATGCCTTTCCACCAAGAGTTCACAGTTAACACCTTAAAAGTGACCTATAAATATCAACATTTTGCTCAATTCTTTAAAAGGTTATTTGCTTTTGCATATTTGGTGGCTGAGTACTGAATCACATAGATAGCAAAATTTTACATATAACTCCATATTTCTGTTTTTTGGAGTTGCCTGAATAATGAACTGGACGCTTGATTTGTATGCAGCTATCAACAGTACAAAATAAGTTTGAAGATCGTTGATTTAATTTATAAATACGTTGCATCAATTGTTTAACCTTCTCTGTACTATTTTTCTGTCCGTATCAAAATTGCAGCGTCGTTGTTGAATAATAAATACGAGGAATAAACAATTGCTAAAAAGATAAAATGAATGTTGTCCATGTTTCCGATGTTCCGTTATTGCTCTTATTTTTAAGAAGCCATTATTTAGGTACTTGCTTATCTGCGTTCTATTAATCACTCACATATTTGGGAGCAAAAAACGTATCGATGTTAATTTGGCTATACCGATACTAGAGATTAGTAAAAGTTTCTTTGTAAATTTAGTATTTACGTAAATACAGCATGTTCAATTACTTATATATCTGTAACGTTAAATATTTATAAAATAAGGGAAACATATTTACCGTATACTCAAACATACATTGTTATAAGACTAAAATAGTTATTTGTCATTTATTGTCATGTGAAATTTTTGCGATACATGTTTTTTTATATATAACTATATTCGAGATGTTATTAGCAGGTGACACGGCCCAATCTTGTCAGACGACGCCTAGTCATTAAAAAAAAGTCCGAAGTCGCCATCGATCAGCTTTCACGAGACAATTTTAATATGTATCATTCATCTTTCGCAGCCAGTCGTATTTCACACTCATTTAAAGAAGAAAAGTGGCTGGTTTTGAACGTCTAGGCATATTAAATTATGTGTATATTTGGCATTCGATTTTCAGTCACATCGCTTGGCCGGGTTGATTCACCACCTTTAAATTCGATTTGCAAAGGTTTCTATTTTTTTTTATCGCATTGGTTTGTTTTAAATTGTTTAACTAAGTGTAACTCAAACGTAAATGTTATCTCATTTTTTTTTAAATTTGTTTAATTAATAATTACGCCTTATATGTAAATGAAAACACCATTTTGTATTGTTACCAACCACTGTGACACCCCCCCCCCCCAAATTTTCCCCAAAGAATGATAATTCTAAATTTACAAAAGTGACGGCTTGAGCCTTTTTTTATTTTTAAAAAAATCTACTAGTATTTTCTTTATCATAAATCATGACGGCAAAGAAGATTGCGCCGCAGGCAAAAAGATTTCATGCATAAATATAATTTCTTAAAAAAAATGTACTATTACAGTGATTTTAAGATTAGTTATTTTAAGAGTATTGGAGTGCGCGCAAATTCTGGACGAGTGCACGGGGATTTTCAAACTAATGCTCGCGCATCGATTTCTCTCATGATAAATATCATTTTGCGAGGATTCATGTTTGAATTATTCGCTTGGATTCTCGATAAGTAATTTTTTTTCTTTCTCTGCATAGTAATAAAGTAGTATTAGAGTTGGAATGCAAATGATTCGTGAGATTGCATACAGGCAAACCGTTCACTACAAAGATTAGATCACATGGATTCGTTTTGTCTGTTTAATATTATATTTTTGTTTAATTTGGGGGGAGAGAGAGACTTTAAAAGAGAGACTTTAATATTTTGATATCTTTTTAATACACTAATAATTATAAGGAATATAGATTTGAAGTATACTTCAATTAACTTCGTTTCATTCTTCACACAACAAGGAAACTTACATAAGAAAAATATTATAGACACCCTGTATCTTAAGCCAATATGTATTTGTTGTTGTTGTACGTTCGTAAGTATTATCCAACAGTTTATTTACATGGCTGTTTTAGTGATTCCCCGAGCTTGATATCAGAATGGGAGTGAGTGGGGTCAACCGGTAATCGACCCGTCCACTATTAAAACTCTTGTCTCAGCTCACCGGTGTACATAAAGCGACTGCAGTCTGAAGGAGTATCATCGAACAGGAGAGTTTCTTGCTAACTTTGTAGCAAGAGTTTATTCTTTCGTCTGTCAGTCAAGATGAAGTTTTTGTTTTTCTTCTTCGTTGCCGGCTTTTTGCAAGTGTCGTTTGCAGTGAGTATTTACATTTGTTTAAATAGAACATATCAACTACTAATCAAAGCATTCGAATATTACAGTCCATGATTAGAAAAAATACGTATCATAATTAATTGGTTGTAATAATAAATATTTTTTTACATAAACATTTTGAAAGGTTTAATCAGATATTATTGCCTTCCGTTTTTTAATTGTTATATAAACGAAGCTAAACGAGCTATTTTCTTATGAGATTCCAATTTTATTTATCTAGCTGCCCGGTTCGTTGTTCCCTATGTGTGAGCAGATAATATGACAGATTTGGACAATATTTAGTATAAAAATAATTAATTAATAAAAATTAAATTTTACTTAGCTCTCAAAATGTAAGCCATTTTTTAAAGTCAAATATACCTTAGTCATGTTTGATGGTGCATCGATCGAATAGAACTTAGAAATAAAACACACAATAAATGTTCAATTGTTTTTAAAACGTCTCTGTCATAGCTGCATCAAATTATTATGTGCCTTGGCTCAAAATATGTCTATATTTTTTTCTATTATAAAGTCAGTATTTTTCTGAACGGTAAAAAACATTATTTATTAAACGTTTCTAAATTTCCATCAAAAGAAATAAGTTTATATTAAAGTTTCGTTTTAGACTTTTTATTTTAAATTACGTACTTTTTATATTTACATATTTAAAAATGAAGACAAATAAAATATAAAAGTACTCAATTAAAGTAGATTAATTTATAATATTGACATACTATCAATGTCGTAGTGCTTAACTCTTAATTCCACAAAATTTGTGAGATTATTTATATTGTGGGTTGAATGAAAAAATATGCACTGAAATCCTTCTTCAAAATATATATGTATTAAACTTCATGCACATGCTAAAAAACACATTTTGTTTTTTAATTAATGATTGTGTATCTTTAATAAATATTAAATGTAAAAACAATATTAGCATGTTGTCAAAAGAGTTATTTTAAAATGTACAAATAAAAGAACACTTTTTCTCTTTTTTCAGAATGAACATTTCGCTGGAATCGCTCCAAGAATCGAATTGAATGATGGAAACTATATGCCTGTCTTTGGACTTGGTACCAGTGTGGTAAGTTGAAAAAAATATTATATAATTTCAACATAAAAAATGTCAGAAATGCTTAATATTTTGAGATAAATTATGTGAAACTTTATGGTGTAAAGACGAAAATTGATTTAGAAGAAACCTACTTTACTAATTTAAAAATTAAATCTTATTATTGATAGTGTGTATGTAATTGAAACATGCGTGTTAATTAAATAACTAATAAATATTTTTTCTCAGCTGCCAATCTGTCATGTATTCTTTAATTTCGAATAATCTTACAATCGTTGGCGTATCACATTATCAATGATCATTTGTTTTATTTTTAAGTTTTATATTTTCTATGATTTATAAAATAATAAAAAGAGTCTCACTGAGAAACCCCAATAAAGGGGGTGTAATATAAATAGGTATATTATATAAACATGTAACGCGAAATACCCATTAAGATTTTAATACATTATTTCATTGCAACCAGACTAAATTTCATACACATACTATTTAAAATCCAAAGTAATACTGTATATTCAAGTTTCATATAGCTAACAATATAGTGAATGAGGTAAATTTAGTGGTAATATTTATCTAAAATAATATTGATGAATTTTCCAGAAAGGTGGCAGCAAGCCTCATGAAGTCCAGCATGCAGTAGAAGCTGGTATCAATGCCGGTTACCGACACATTGATACTGCTGAAAACTATGAAACAGAAGACCAAGTCGGAGAAGCCATTAGGAATAAAATCCACGATGGAACTGTCCGACGTGAGGACTTATTCATCACAACAAAGGTATAACTGCTGTGCTCAATAATAATTCAAATGCGGAGGCGTAATGCCAAAAGAAAATCGAACATATTTCATAATTATTCTAATAGAACTAAATTCATTGATTATTTTCCTTATTATTATGGAGGAAATGACAATTCTAGTTGGCTTCAAACAATACTCTTGCATATGAATGGTGTAGATGAAAAAGTTGTATTTATAATTATTATATATGAACAACTATTTTTCAAAATTTAATGTCTATGTATTTCAAACTATGCCAGTAAAAACAAAACAGTGACTGAAAGCTATTATCACATTTATATTAATTTATAGTTTATCTAGAAAAGTTTCTCTTTTCAACATATTACTATTGAGTGATAAATTATTGAAATAGCTGTAAATGAAATTCAAAAACAAATTAAATTTATTTGATAACATATTTTTATAAATTTTTTTCATAATATATCTTAATTTTATAAAAACAAAGAAAGGACAATTTACTGTTTGATTGAATTTGGATGAAGTACATTTTTTTAATTTTCACTTTAGTGATCAATTTTCTATTTCATATTAAAAATCAATAACCACAGAAACGCAATATCTCTAAACATTAAAAAAAAGATTTGAAATGACCCAACTGAATTAAAATGCATTGTTAAACTTTTTTCAGCTTTGGAACGATCACCATAGACAAGACTTAGTTGTACCAGCTTTGAGGGAATCTCTTCATAAACTTGGACTAGACTATGTCGATATGTACCTCATCCATTTCCCCGTAGAAGATTTCGTAAGAATATTTATTTATATTTATAAAATTCATTCCTATTTTTATTTCTATGATAGCATATTACAATTGCATAATATCAAAATATGATTTTAATTATGAATAACTTTACACCATGGGTTATGGAGCATTTTTATGTTGGATGGTCGCAATATGTTTGCTGAATCCTCATAAGGTTGCATTCACTAACTTCAAAATTGGATGAAATTTATTCTATATATCAAATTTTGTTAATTTCATGATAATTAAAGACAAAAAAACACATTTAAAATATAGACTTTGTTTGGCAAGAAGCATATGTTCAGACGGCCGCACTTAATACTCTGCATACGGGTTCCCCACCCTTGCTTTATACAATTTTAATGTAATTCCGATAGACTATTGAACTATTAGAGGTGATGAAATAGATATACTCTACTTACGATACTTTCTATTTGTAACGAGGAAAACAAACAGTTTTTATAGTATAAATTAACATATCGTAAGTAATATTAAAATTATTACTATTTAAAAATTCCATACCTGGTAAAACCAGTAACTATAACGTGACGCGACTATGTGTGAAAAAATAACCAATACATGCCTACAATGCCTACCTATTTAGCAATATTGAATTCGTTTTTAGAAACTTTGCAATGCAATGAGATAAGTAGTAGCAATTATTCAGATTTCGGTAACTACATATTAGAAGGCTTTGAAGTCAGATTTTTGACTTTGTCTTTTATTATTTACTGTTCTTATTAATCCACAAAAGTTGGCAAAATATTTAGTTCATACAAGTCAACAATAATGCGTTAAAAATAGCCTATTTGTTGCAGTGGTCGGTGAAATTACAATACTGCCTATATAAATGACAATATGATTACGAAACACTAGCATCTTTCCCTATTGCTAAATTGAGAGCCACATTGTTTGATAGATTTATAAGTGACTTTAGACCTGGTCATGAAATGAATGTATGCAATGGATATTGGATTCATTATAAAAATGCAAAAATATATACATTTAATAAAATGCTTATCAGTGTATTTATGTAGTGCTAATTCTTATAAGGTTATCAGTATTTTTTACACTAAAATTATACATTAATTTTAATATCAGTTTTACATAGAAGATAATTTGATGTAGTTTATTTTTTTCTGTGTAAGCACATGACTTTGAATATATCGTCATTGTTCTGGAAGAAGGCACTAACTGAAAAATACTAGTTTTGAGTAATTGGACTTAAAAGTTTGTCAAATGCTTGAAATGCTATACCTTTTTCATTTTAATTGTTGGTGCAAAACTGTTTTTAAGTAAAAGTATAATTTATAAAAATAAATTTGTTCTTCCATACGGTAGAGTTTGATAGAAGAAACATTTTGGCATAACTAACTCAATATGTTATTTTTTCGATCTAGTGTTTTCTTCTAGAACAGCGGCGATATGAAACTTTTGCTTAAGAAACTGTTAGGCTGAATACATTATATACTTGTAATCTATTATTCAATAATGTATCAACAGTTCTTATGTAAAATTGAGATTTGCACTCTCAAAAAACCAAACAGAATTTAAAAAATGTGACAATTTATGTAAGTAGTAAGTTGCCTTGAAGAAAACTTGGATAATAGATTGTTTTTGTTTTCAATAGAAAAACTTCACATTCGGAGAAACTGACTACATTGAAACATGGAAAGCAATGGAGGAGTGCAAAAGATTGGGACTTACTAAGTCCATCGGCTTATCAAACTTCAACGTGAAACAGATCCAAAGAGTCCTTCAGGTGGCTACCATCAAGCCAGCAGCCCTTGAGATTGAGGTATGACCCAAATTTATTCTACCGCGCCAAGTGTAGGCTTAGTATAAAAGTATTGTATTTTGATTTTCTTCAAACATTCAAACTTTTATGGATATGCTAACCTCTCTGAACAAAATAGTTGAAGGTCTAACTTACAACCTATTCTTGCTAAACAACTTCTTTTCAGATGATCCATTAATAGACATAATGGTTAACAATGGGAGCGAAGATAAAAAATATCTGGGGATTGATAAAAATATCGAAGCCATACAAATTACTTAGAATTCATGATGTAATGATTTATTACAATAATTCAATAATTTATTTCACTTATTCAGTTAAAGCAGAATGTTATTGACTATTCCATAGTCAAGAACCGTGACGGAAGAATGTTTTTTATATTTGTATTCCAATTCCACAATAAATTTATGTATGTTTTTTGTAGGTGAATCCCAACTTGACCCAAAAGAAATTGCGTCAGTTTTGCAAGGACAATGGAATCGTCGTAATTGGTTATGCTCCTCTTGGGTCCTTGCCTCAAGCTAAGAAAAATGACAAATCACCTCCTCCCGGCGTCGATGATCCCCTTCTCGCTGAGCTTTCTCACAAATACAACAAGAACCCATACCAGATCCTTCTCAGATATCTGGTAAGACAGAAATTAATATAAACCATCTTTTAACTAGGTGTCCGTATATCAAAGATTGTTAAATAAATTATAATAGTTTTAAAATGCATTAATAATAAATTAATATGAAATAATATTATTTAAACGAATAAAATTCATTCATTTAGGAATGAAAGTCATTACTGATTGCATATTATGGTAAACGCACAAGAAGATATACTGTAAACACTCTTTGTGCGAAATCCTATACCTAATAACATTTTCCCTTATTGTAATTTATATAGAAAAAAAAAGGAAAGTAAAAGATAAAGATGAAAATGATTTAAGTAATTTTATGAAATTATTATACAATTGTAGAATATTTTAATTTAATTAAATGGTATCCAGATACACTATTTCTACCAACGACGGTATATAACATATACCAATGTATACCTTAAGGACTATTATATCTGCGAATATAAACCAAGCTAACTCTTAAAAATATGTTTCAAACACCATCTATTTGTAAGCATATAGTCTCTGTAAAATCAAGTCAACTAAGTGACAGTAAAGTAATTTATACTTGGAGGAAATAAACGTTACTTATTTTATGTTTGTATTATTTTCCAGATTGATAGCGAAGTCGTGCCAATTCCCAAGTCAGGAAACCCGGTCCGTCTTCAAGAAAACATTGATGTATTTGATTTCTGCCTGACTCCTGAAGAAGTCCACCAAATTGATCAGTTCAACAGGGACTACCGTCTAATTGATATTCCAGAATGGAGACCACACAAATATTATCCATTCGGCCCAGACGCCTAAATCATAGTTGTTTAGTTATTCTAAATGACATTTTGTTTTATTACTTTGTGATATTAATTAAAAACAAATAAAATATACGTATTTTTCTAGTTAAACGATTATTTTATTTTTTTCCGTAATCGGATACAGAAACAAAATTATTCTCTTTCAAGGATTTTGATTTTATTACTTTTTGTCTAAGAATAAAGCAAATACAAATGAGACTACTAGCGCCATCTGCTATTTATTCTTATAAGTTTTGAGTTGTAAAAATACACTGGAATCTATTTCTGGCCCAAACATATTTTGTCTGGCAGATGCAACAGGTTAGTATATCAGAAATTCTGACACAGTCTTTGTGAAGTCTATTTTAGACAGGACAAATCACTCACTGAGGATTAAAAAGTATAATATTTTCGTTGGATTGACACAAAAGTCACATTTTGCAAGTTGATAAATTTATAAAAGATATTAGTGATGTCTCGGCTTATTCTAAATATCGTATTGTTATCGTCTCTATCATGTAGTATTGTTTTTGGACAAATTGGTGAGCTAAAGTTGTTGGTTTATTTATATTTTAATGGTTTGGAATGTTTCAAGTACAACATTATAACTTACTATTCTATGACTGGTTTTCAAAAGAAATTTATTTGTGTTTTTTTTTATTAAAGCCTCACACTGGTTACATTTAAATTTTGTATTTTATTTAAGAATATGAAGTGAAATTGGGTAATTGAATTTTTGACCCTTTTCAGTCCAAGAGTGCCGATCACTCAGTAATCAATAATAAAGTGAACTTCATAAATCCATGTAATTGTTTTTCATACCATACATAAATCAAAGCTTACACCAGTAGATTGACGCTGTGAGAATTTTTTACATAGAATTATAATTAATAACATACTTTGCACCCTCTGTAAAATACAGTCATTAGTCTGAATTTCGTCGTTTTGCAACAGAACCATTTGAAGTTTTCAAAAATTTATTGCACATGTGAAAGAAGCCTGGATGAATGGACGATTGCTTGTTTTTATGGACAAATATGATTTCTTTACAAAGGGATCTTTGCTAAGGGATTTTATAAAATAAATGAAAATTATGGTATATTTACTATTTTTCCATTTTTTAAAATGTGTTCTTTCTCTAACTCTATTTGGGTCAAGCCATTTTATTAACATAGTATACAAAAATGCAAATCCAACCATATCCATAACACAAAAACGACAATTTCAGACTTACGACAATATTTTACTGAGAGAGTAACATTTAGATAATTGTTTCTTAGTAAAGCATCCAATAATTATAATATTTCATCATATACAGCACAATAGTTTTTTATTTTTAATTGATGTTGTTTGAAAAATAGTTGTTCGTTTCATATTTCTAAAACATTTATGATTGCAAAAGGAAAAGTCTTTCAAATTGAAAAATGAGTTGAATATCCTAAAATAATTACAACTCATATGCAAACAGGCAAAAAGGGAACAGTCGAATCAATGCTACTTAATTAGTAAATTTCACGCTTAAAAACCAGACTTTTCATCGAAGTTCCTGTAAACGCAAATCTTGTTTTGGCTCAACTGATGGTACCGATTTTAGACTAAGCTTTGTCTTTCCTTTCGCACTCAAATTTAGTAACGATATTATACTTACCTTATAATCACAATGACAAGTAGAGGTAGTATTAGATATTTAAAAACACTAAAAAATATGCACAAAATATGTTATATTTATTAATATGCTCAATCTAGTTATCATGAGATTGTATTTTATTGCCCCAATACTTTTAATTAATTTGTAGTGTAAAATAATTTTTATGAATTTTCGCGACCATTGTAAAATACAGACAATTTTACAAAAACATTATTATGTAAATTATGTATTAATTATTTTATTTTCCATCTAAATATTATTAACTAGTAATATTATAATTGGCATTGCCACCTTTCAGCATTTGATCGACACTAAAGCTCGCATACAAACTCTCTCTATGTATGAATATCTTGCACTGTACACATTGCAAACTGATAAATCAAGACAAATATAATTTGTCGTATTAACATTATGTTCCCTTGAACCTTCATAAAGTCACCATAGAGGGGAATACGAAATGCAATCGTATTAAAGAATTTGTATGATATTAACCATTATCCCTTCGTTTGTATTTGGTATTACCAGGAAGTTACTGCCATCAAGATTCGGATTGTTTAGACGGGCTCCAATGTAATACCATCCTGTGTATTTGCAAGATAAAGCATGTCCAGAATGGCAAATACTGCTTCCCAGGTGCGAAAAATTTTACAAAAAATAATGTATGGACGCATCAATCATCACCATCAATCTGTCTCATCAAAATATTCAAAATAAACATTCTTAACTGATAATTTCAAGCATTCTCATTTTGTAATGTAAAAATTTGCTTTTATTTTGTTAAATATAATGCCTTTCCACCAAAAATTCACAGTTATATACTAGTAATACCACGAAAGTAATTTAAATCTAAATTTGCATTAACAACATATTGATATAGAATTTCAGTGTCATGAAAATTGATGTTTCATTTGTATAATAGATATTTGAGCCTGTTTCCAAAGTAGTAAATATGCAAGCATGAAAGCAGTGTTAACATTGAATGCCATGGTATAAACATCCAATAACAAATCAAAAAATATTTTAATTAAATATAATATTAAATGTACATAATTTTCTTTTTATAACTCTTTTTCCCATACATGTATTGTAAAATGTAGTTTTAACTGAATAAAATGACTTATAGAGATACAAGTAAAGGAAATCATGTTGATTGTCTATAAAGATCCAGTCAGGATTCTCATTTTATATCTGTCAATAAATTACAAATCTCGGAAATAAATTTGATGGCAAAATCACATAATAGTAAGAATAATTAAAAGTACCATTATGACCTACAGCTCACACTATTTTTATATGAATGAAGGAATGGTTTCATATTTCTAAATATTTAAAATTTGGAGCACTTTGATATTTGAATGATTTATCATAATTTTACACCATCTAAAACATAAACATTATTAAATTTCATACTTCATCAATCCCTCACTTCATGTAGATGTCTCACATGGATGCTTAAACTGCTAATACATTGTAATGGAATACACAATCCTCTTTGAAAATAAATTTCATAAGAATACTGTTTAGCAACAAATCAATAAAGAAATTCATGCAAAAGTATTAAGTTTTTAATCTTATCAAATAAGACGATAAATGTAGTAAAGTTTTAGTTTTAGACAAAAGTTGAAAAACAGAGCGAACATTTCTTAAAATTGGAAGTATCACAATATGGATATATATTTAAGGAATGACTTTCAGAAATAAAAACAAAAAAAAGTTGGAGATCAGACTTGTAAAGGTAGCGGGTTAAGGTAGTCAAACCAATCTGAATCTAGCAGGAATACAATTTAGGTCGATGTTATTTAGATTTATTTACATTTCATTACTAGGCAGACAATGCCGGTCTCAGTTAATTCCATTATTTTGTTGTTATTTTTATTATTTTCAATTTAACTTTGATAAATGAAACAGTCTTAACCATATATTGTAAATAAATGCTCATTATGAACTGTGTAAAACCATATTATATCTATAATAACATAATTATAATCTAAATGTTATTATAAGTAAACATAATTCATATGCCAATGAAAAAAAGATTAATAAACACAATCTAATTGAGTCACTATTACTGTAATCTTACTTTAAATAGTCTGTGAAGAGCACAAGTCAGTGCATACACAATACTGACTCGTATTTCATTGAGCTAATGACCTATATTCGAAACTAATTGCTGCAGTAATAATATATCATTCCATTCGTTATTAATTCATTAACTGATGAAATACCTATTGACAGTACACTGTAATGGGTAAAATCGATGCCAAAATAGCTAACAATTCATAAAATTTACTTAAATAGTTGCCAACTATGATGAGATATGCTGGTTTACCGACCAATGTGACGATTACAGACAAATATGCCAAAATACTACATCCGGAATACAGAGATGTCGTTGTGACCAGTAAGTAATTTAATTGTTTATACATAGAAACATAACTTTGCAATATTCACTTTACAAATACAACGAATTGACACAAATTTCCAAAGTAGTCTTCTATCAAATAAAATAATCATGAAAAAATTAAAAAAAAAAACCATCAAAATAACGAAACTATTTTAAATATAGTGAATGCCTAGCTTATAAGATTTGGCATCTTGCAATTTATTTTATTTTGACCAAGGTCTTTAAAACACTGAAATTTCTTATTCACTAAGATCAGATCTTTCAATAGTTTGACATTCTTTTGTAGCAATTCTGGAATGTGACATTGGATAAAATAGACATTACGAATTCCATTATTTTCTAACAAATTTTTCTTTGTATAAGCGTTTTTTTTTCGTGATTATTCCTGATGAAGACTTTATATTGTCTGGGTTCATCACCAAAACCTACCACTGTTTTCAGAAGGGTCATTACTCCATAGCCAACACTGAAAGCATTAATTTTATTTTCATATCGTTAATAATTAATTTCGTTGTGAATTTGTAACATATTAAATTAAATGATTATCTTACCGTAATCTGTTATTTTTTTTAAATTTTTTTATGCTGTCTAAATAATAAGTTAATAAATTTTCAGTTATAATACAAAACTGATAAGATATTAATTTTTATATTCATTAATAGATGGCAGTCGTAAAGCTTTCGGTTGGGACAATACAAAATTCAATCATGACACTTTTAACGTGTTATTGTTGTTTTTTCATTAATTGAACTTTTGTTGTTTTAAATAAAAATCCTTTCCTGACCATTTGACACTTTTAACGTGTTATTTGATATTCATTACTTTTTTAGGTTTCATTACTACAACACGACAGTAGGAGAATGTCTAATAAAAAGAAATCTTACATTACTAACTGACCAAAAATATTTCTTTGATAGTAAGTAATATTATGTTTTATATGTGTTTTTGATTATCACAAATGTTTTGGCATCATTTAATGGTATTTGAATTCATTAATTGCCACTATAATAGTACAAACTATAATGAAATATATATTTTCATCTTCTGAATTGAAACTTTGTTATAGATATATTTTAATTAACTTTAGCGAATATACGATATTGCAGAAGAGATAGAGACAGCATCTGAGAAACCATTTATGGGCATATTAGGAGCAGGTCTGGCTGTTGGAGTAATTGGTCTTTTAGGACTTCTTGTAGCATTTTATTACTGCTGCCGTATGCACCACAAGTAAGTTTGAATTATATTTTTTATTGTGAATCTTTAAATCTGACTTTCGACCATTGATGAAAAATAAACAATTTTAATATAATTTAAGACATCGACTGTTGTACAAAATCTCAATAATCCAAATTAAACAATTTTAAGTTTTTGATGAACTTGATATTTGGTGCTATTAAAACCAAACCTGAAAGATTTATGACTCTTTATTCTTATGACCTTCAAACCTTTTAAGTTCAAGTTATATTATGTTATATTATTATTATTATTATTTTACATTAAATGGGACTGTTCTGGAAAGACTCTCATCATATTATATAAAGCAAAGTCTCAATATACAATAATCTCGCGACCACAATTCCAAATAATGATAACTCCTAGATAATTAACACTTCTGTTATTTTCAGAGATACAAAATTCGAAAAAGAACTAAACGCATTGATTGCAAAGAACGGAGGAAAATTACGCAACCGTCCATTGCCATCGATAGCTGAAAGAAATGAAAAAATGAATGAGGCATCAATTGGCCCTATATTTGCAGATGGCATGGTGATGGCGTAGTACAAACTGTGAAGATCATTGAAAAAAAAATATTTTAATATAAATATACGTTTACAAATTAATGAATCATGCGTTATTATTTATTTCTTTACACAATATTACATCAAGGCTTTTATTTTACTAAGCTGTGTTAGTAAAATGGGGACAAGTCTAAGCACCTTGCTATACTAAAAAATATGAAGAAAGCAACTGAATTTTGGTTCGGCAGAAGATCACAATCTGCTCTGTCTTGTTAAAAATTGTCATCACTCCCTTCAATAATGTGATTATTGAATTATTGTGAATATCATTTAATTCATAAATCACATTACTCGAATAGTTATACCTTGGGCTTCCATCCTGCAAGACAATACTCTAAACCTTGTTGCAAATTTTCATACATTAATATTATTTAATCTGAAAGAGTTTATTATTCAATCTGAAAAGTTGACTGCTTTTTCCCAAGTAAGTCATAACTGCTGTTTAAATACACTGCAAAGAATTCATTTTTCATGTTTAAAGCGAAAAGGAATTACGCGATGTTTCATAAAACAGTAAAAAATTAGCAACCTAGACTTACTTATGTGTATAGCATGGCATGCTTCTTCTGTGGTATTTTCCAATTTAAAAAAAAATGAAACAGACATTTAAAAGCAGGTTTGAAATGAAAATTTTTGAAATAAAGTTTTTAACTGTTTTCTTTACCTGTATATATAATACGTCAGCACTTTTAAAACCCCTGCCTTTTAATATTACATCATATATGCCATGTCATTATTTGCATTCTCCTTCCAACTCGGCGGTTGAATAGTCCTTTACGGTTTAATTGAACCATTAATACGAGATAAAAACACTAACGTTCCAAAAGTTCCAACAAACCACAGACAAAATAAAAAAAAAACAAATATTCCTTTTGAATATTTCGTTGATTGAATTCAGTTTTTGACCAGGAAGAATACCTATCTTAAGAATATAATAAAAAATTAAAATACTTAATACATCGCCGGGTAAATCGATTGTGCAATTAATTAATCAGACAACTCCAAATAAAAAATTGAGTTAAATATGCAGTTATATGTAAAATGTTGTACTCTATCTGATTCAGAGAATATGAGAAACTAAAAATGCTACCAAAATTCAAATCGACTGTGATCTAACAATAGATCTATCTGATATTTCACTTGAATAATAAAAATAGCACCGATATGGAAAAAACAGTTTTTTATACCTCCTGAAAAATTTACTAAATTTCAGATAGATACTATTGTGTCAGATCACCATCGAAATGCTACGGCAGGTAACCTTCTAAAAAATCAAACAAAATGTTGATATTTCTGGGTTAGGTTAGGTTATTTCTTAGCATCATACTACTGACTATATTCGGAAAGTACCCAATTGCTTAACACATGTTGAAAAAATCGAGTACAAATCAATAATATTTAATTAATTGTGACCATTTGAATATTGTTCTCTCGTTATCTCAATATGGATTATTTAGAGTCGTCTGCGTAATGAATTGAACGATTAAAATTAATAAAATTTTATAAATGCCACTAGAGTGCTTGTTCCTAAAGTTAGCCGTCGCCAGTAGTCGTTCTTTTGAGCTTAAAACTTAAATAATGGTGGATAAATTTAAAAAAACAGATTTTTTAAATTCGTGTAGGTAGTCTTGCCACTTGCCAATGTATATCTGCACTATACTGACCTATATGATGCAAAGCACATTTTTACTTTGCAAGTTTCGACAAATTCATGTTGTATGGGGATGGCTAACAAAATATACTTTATATTGTCATGCTTTGCATCATTATCTTTTTTGTCCACTATCAGTAGATTATTTCGCGATATTCATGAAGTTTTATAGTGATGGCCTAACACTGGGACAATTGGCATTTTTTTGTAAACTTCTATTATTTTATGCTTCGTAGCTATTTTATTTTAAGTTGGTTACATTGCTTAATCCCTGTTTAATGGAATAATAGCGAAACAAATATGTATTTATTATGCATTGACTCAAAATCCGTTTTGAAAGTACACATGTTGCTTAACTGGCTGAGCACTGGCGAAACGACCCTATTTGTGCGCTATTTTTACATCAGCAATGATATTCATAGTTTAAAAAAATATCGATTATTAAAAATCGTTGAATAAATATGTTGTAGCAATAATAAATCAGAAATCAACATTCTGCATCTTGTATTTACGAAATGAAAACACCAACTTCCGCTTTGCGTATAGATATATTGTAAGCAACCGCTGATTCAACACCTTCATCCATAACGCAATAACTATCAACGTGTACTACACGAGATCGACCTTTTAATCGTATTCTGTGTTGGTTATATATTATATTTTGGTATACATTGTATCCGTATACCTACTGAGAATCGATCGTGACGGTAGAGTGTATAGAATTTCCCAGTATTTCAATATTCTGAGCTATTTTAGTTACAAACATAATCCCATTAATAAATAATGGGTGTATACGTTGGTAGCCACATTTTCTAAGGTACAACAGTGCACCATTATACTGTGTAATTGTATCAAATAGTTTGTATCTATTTGCTCTTAGACAACTTCAAACTAATCGATAGTACATTACGAAACTTTAGACTTTAGAATTTTCAGTCAATTAACTGATACCAACGAACTATTCAATGCTGTTCAATGTGGTTCCAATGATAATTATTGATGTTATGAAACAGGCTTTAAATACTTTACTTGGGTTGGTTAGTATTTTAGATATATGTTAAATTGTTTTGTCTATTATTAACAGAAGATTAGCATGTTAATTGCTTTTAGCTATTATTTGTTTAAACAGGTCTTTGCCATTATATAATGCTAAACAAAATTCGGAAAGACATTGTGTTATGATTGGTTAGTTATTATATGATATCGACGGTGAACATGTGTTACCTCGGAACCCACGTTTTTGTGATTTTGGGGTTATGACGATTCCTGATTCTATATTTTCTGCTACGCTGTTTGGTAATTTTGTAAATAAATAACTGAAAACATGTTTCTCGTAACCCCGATATGTTTAAAATTGAGAGCAATACGTGATATCCACGCCAGAGAATCAAGTGTCAAAACACCTTCCGTCACTTGACAACGTTTTTGGAAAAGTTTAAAGAAATTGAATGAAAAGTGAATATATTCATCTTGTATAATGACTAGAGGTAAATTTAGTTTTTTGTGTTCTGAGGTATTGTATGTTCACTGCCGATATGTATGTAAAGTAAAGTTTGATTGACAAAAAAAACACGTCAAGGAATATAATATAGGGAGTAAAAAAATAACTTAATAAACTTAGGTTTTAGCCCCCTCGCCATACAAAACGTTTATGATACTAAAATTGTACACTGTTTAATTACAAAATTATTAATTTAGGTCCATATCAGGAGACCAAATGGCAGACAGTTATCGCTATTGTAAGGTTTATACCAAAGTTTATTTATTTACAATCGCTCTAGGGGTGTAGTATAATGGTTACGGCCCATGCTACCACGCTGCGGTACAAGGCTCAATACCTAGAATACACAAATCTTCTAAATGTCTAATGAAAATGAGTTTCCAAGGTATTGTAATATTACTGCTCGATTAAAAACTTTTCAAACTTGCTCTATACTTTACCGTCTATAATGCTCCAGGACGTAGTTCAACCAAATGTAATTTTTCGAATGTACAGTCGTATTATTGTATGATTATCCATTTCGGCTCATCTGCCTTATAAGTACCTAAACGTTTATTGTTATTAACTTAAAGTAAATATATACATATTTACCACATCCAATCCCAATGTGGAGCATTTGGACTCTTAGTGGAGGTGGAGGTATATCAACAGAAGTTTTCTATGAGATCTGCTTGTTACTCAGTAGCTCAACCTCACATTTTTCGAAGAAGATAGGGCTAGGGCAGGACTAGTAGTTAGCTCATCGCTCTCCTTGTGCCAGATTTTTAGGATCAGATGGGTGTGAGGCAATTCGTCACCTCAGGTTTAGGTGAGTCCCATTTCCCGTTTTTTTACGAAATCACTTTTAAATGTAGTTTTATTCGCATTAAAAATACGTTTCTATCTGCATTTAAAAAACCTTACAATTATCCATCAGTCCATCAAAATTCAATTTACAAAAATGTTCTACCTGAAAAACATACAAATGTTACAGTGCATCAAGGTTTAATCTGAATATATAATTAGACATACCGAGTGAAGGAAATTGTCTCAAAAGTGCTCGTCTCTTTCATTCACGTATGTGAATGCATAAATGTATTTCATTAAAAAAGTTAAATTTTCTGAAATATAAAATTTATTCTCCTGAACAGTTTTAGTTTTTGGAGATAGAACCTTGTTTACCCAACGTGACGAATGATAGATATCATCAACACTCATGCCTGCGAGCGATTCACAAATCAATTTATGAAACTGTCCGTACCAGGATTTGTACCAATCGTAGCCAACGACGTTAACCTCTGCACCATGGATCCGATAAATTAATAAAAGTTTATTAAGTTATGTACTACTTTATTGAATATTAAACTTGAAGATAAAAGTGGTGTTAAATATATCCGAATTCAACCAAAAACTAATTCAATGAATAAAAAATATTTTGCTGATATAAAAATGTTGAGTAAACGTTACTGAAACCCGTAATAAAACGTTTATTGTAAAATCCAACAATGTGGTCAAAATATATTCTGAATTGTATCTCATCATGTTAAGCTCACTGCTTGCTTTATTATTATGAGCGTACCTGTTTCATTGCTAAAATATTGCTGGAGGTGTTCCGTGAAAAAATTCGACCGGTGATTTCGCGGAGAGTTTTTTTCGCCGAAACATAAAATGCGTCTAAATTTAATATTATACCAAAGGGTTCTTCATCCCTTTGAAGTGTAAATTAAGTCCAGGTGAGTGAGAGTTAAAAGGGGAGGAGGGTCTGAATCTTGATTTTTCGAGTAAACATCTCGCCTGTTGTAATTATTTCGTTCGTTATCGATAATGTTGAATGAAATTCAAAAATAATTTCAACAGAAGTATTATGATTACAATAAAGATTAAGGCAAAATTAATTTAAAGGCTTCATTTTGATATTTTTTGTTGCTGTTGTTACATTGTACAGGTATTGTTTTGTTTTTGATTTTGTATTTTATCCTTTTGTGCTAAAATATTTATATGCCGGTCCTATGGTCGAGCTGTCAGGAATCTTGTGCGTTCGTTCTATTTAGTTGCGGTATACGCAGGTTTGAATCGTGATACCAACAACTTCATAAAGTTGATATTTCAATTGATTATGTTTTAATAATAAATCATAATTTAATTTGCACTACTTCTACATTTTTATAATAATCAAGATTATGAAATGTGAACGTAGTACATAAAAAAATTGTGTTTTTTTTTTAAATATAATTTTTACGTCGTTACTGTACACCGTTTGGGAGAAGTTTATATGACAGACGGGCAGACAGATGTATACATATATTTTCTGCTATATAGTAGAGATTGTAAATTACAATAATATAACTTCGGTAGCAGCGCTCAATGGTTCGTACTCCAGTATGATGGGCAGTTTCGTAAATTGATTTTTCATGGGTATCTGTGATATCTAAATTCTTAGTCCTGTCTGGCTCTATTCTCCTTAGAGTGTAAGGTCTCAAAAATGAATAGAAAGAGGAAGGTTGAACGACTGAATAACAAGCAGTTCTAGTAGAAAAAACTGTTGAGATTATCTCTATAAAGAATCCATATTCTCTATATTGGGAGTTGACATAGTTACAAAAAGAGGAAGTGTGTAAAAATACGTCTTAAATCTTTACTAAAATTTTGTGACGGATTTTCTTCACTCGCCGTTTATAAATTTGGGATTAGACGTAAGAAAAATGATCCCTTTGATGACAGAGCCATAGATAGTGCTTGGTACACACGTGTGTATTATTTTACTTCTATATACAATGGAAACATGGAGCAGAGTTAATGCTGCATGAAATATTGCTCGACTACTCCGACGTGCTTTGAATCGGAAAGATTATTAGGGTGAAAACTCCATTTTTACGACGGATAGCTCGGTCAGACGACAAAGCGATATATTTTTCAGTATCGAGCTTATTATAATATAACATGATAAACGAAATATTTTTTACAGCTAAAATTGACTATGTAATGGTTTTTTTTTAATGTAAAATGATTTTTTTGGAAGTTGTATACCGTCTTGTTATAAAAGAAATGATAATTATTTACTATTACTAACATTACTTGGCCGCCGCCGAATTTTAAATTAGAATTTTCAGTCTACTTCAAACTCCGAAATACTGCTAACTCCCTCATTGAACAATATATGACTCTGAAATCAACGTATATGGTAGAATGTGGCTAATATAACATTTTGTAATCAAAAGGTCACTTTAGGCCAAAATGTCAGTTAGAACCTTTTCAAAGTAAGGTAGCGTACGTCATTCAGAATGAGACATTCTATTTCTATTCTGTATTGCATTTTTCATGATTACTATTAACATTTTATTTTATTCCAGGAAGAAAGTTCGTTACACGGCAACGATTGTAATACAAAAATTGGTAACATCATAAATATTACTTGAAAATCGTTTCCAAAATTTTATAAACTACAAACTACATAATTATATAAATATTTATAATTTTGTTTAATAAACTTTATTTATATTTACCATAGATAAACCAATTTTTTGTTTGCTACTAATCTTGTTTGAGTTTTCTTTTCCAAGAGTTACAAGTGATAAATATTTAGTCATTAAATAAAGCTGGTGGTGATATTTTATATAAACTTTGAAATACATTTTTGTATTTCAGTTATATCATAAATGATGTTTAAGGAAAAGAATAACTATATTTTTAGCCTCCAAAAATAATACAGCGCATTGAAGATAAATTTTTGTGATATTTTTACCCTTTTGAAATGATATTTTTAATAGATTATTTTCTCTGTATTAATTGTGGAAATAAACACCAATTAAAATACCCTTTAACGTTTATTACCGTCTATAAATAATAAAGGGATGCTACCTCCGTTTATAGAACGATTAAAAACCGCTAATTAGAAATTATATCATACAATTCAGAAGCAGGAAATTGAAAGGTTTTTGATACAAAAGTACGGTTATGTGGTTTTTCTTCACAAAAACTACAATAATGAGCCGTTTAAAATATGCATTTATTCTTCTTTGCATTCATGGTTGAAATAATTACGGTTTTTTTAATCATAATGGTAAAATGCGAAAATCATTTTTCGAATGAAAAACATCGCACAGGCTTTAGTATCGACATTAAATTATAATATAAATCTTTTTTCTCACCGAATTAAGACTCAAATTAACATTTTACTGACGAAATATTACAATATTGACTCGTTTTGTAAAAAAATACGTGCAACACACTTAAAAAAGTCTATAAATCTAATGTCAAACATAACGTATTTTGATTTTACCCCACAAACAGGACATAAGTAGAGAGAAGAAAAGTGAATCCCGAGAACAGATATTAATTTATATTTATATTTTAAAGTTTAATGTTGTAATATTATACTAATCAATCAATCAAAATGTATATTATAAAAAAATGGTAGGTTTTTTTGTTTTTTTATTTTATTGTTTTCAATAATTGTTAATCAAATATTTGAAATCTTATTTAATGTATTATGAAATATGGTGGTTTTTTTAACAAGTTGCTTTTAAACAAAGTGATGTTCTAGAAGACACGGATACAGTAAGCAACAAATTACGGGTATATTCGTTTTAACAAAATGTATCCAATTAACCAGGACAGGTTCAGTTCTGTTAAATTAATATTTTGGTAGATTAAGTCCCCGGTGCAGTGGTCAAACGTCGTTGGCTTCGGCTACGGATCTCACAGGCTCAAATCCCGGCACGGACAGTTTAATAAATTAATTTTAGAATCGATTTATGAATGGTTTTGATTTCTAAAATTCCCTCTCTCATCAGATCCTAAAAAAATGGGGTGTAAGGAGAGCGATTAGCTAACCACTAGCCCTATCTTATCCTAGTAACTGAGTAACAAGCCGTTCTCGTAGAAAAAAAACCTCCGTTAGGAGTCCATATGCTCCACATTGGGAGAGAACGTGGTTAAAAAAATTTTACTTTTAACTAATCTTATTAGAACGTCATTGCAATATAAAATGAAAAAAAAACATTTATAGTAACCAATTTATTTAAAAAACCACAGAACTAACTTGTTTATATAGCTGAGCGAAGCCGGTCTTGTTATTTGAATAGAAAATATCAATGAATGTAATTTTTTTCATTATTTCATACATTCACCTAATGATGCTTTTTTTTGTTTGGAAATATGCATAAAACTAGGCGATTAAATTGTCCAACATGCTACCTGAAAACTGCGTTACCAAGTTAAAAAAAAACGTATTCAGTGTTTTCTACAGGTCCATATTATATTTGATAGATTTATAACTATGATTTTGAAAGATTGTACGAGTTATGTTTACATTAACACGGTACCAAAAGAATGTCGCACTTTCTTTTGTTTTTTGTGTCTATCTTTTTGAATTCTAAAGTATATTAATTTGAAATTTAATTATTCTTGATCGCTAATAGATGGCGCAGTGACAGCGTCAGGCAATATAACTTTTCATTATGTTTAAATAATCATTTCCATACACGTATATTGTCAAGATACTTTGACTTAGCAAGTTATTTCTTTTTGAATATTACAATTTAACTATTAGAACTATGGAATTAATTAAGTTTAATTGTACAGTCGGCTGCAATATTTACTTATACTAATTTTAATGATTATGTATTGCATATTTATATTCATTGAATAAAGTATTTGTAGTCATTATGTATGTTGCACACCGTGCACGGAAATTCTCGAGGATTGGAAATATTGGTTCCCATATTAATGTTTGTTTTGTTCAGAGTAAGACGCACTGTCTTGGGAATGCGTAAGCGGTACTGTTGGGAAATTAACCCAAGCCCATCTCACCGTTAGGATACAGCTCTTACCAGCAGACCAAAGAGATAAACATTTTGTAAAGCATCCCGAAGATGAATAATTCAAAACTATTATACGTAGGTCCTCAAGATAGTAGTAATAGTTGTAATAGGCTGTCGCCAAGGCCTCTGGCTTCCTAGTAGTGGCTTGGTAATGCTACTATGCATCATTGGTCTAGGCTGGAGATCAGCCATACTTAACCTGCGGGCCGTGGCCACATGTAGCCCACCACTCGTTGATTGTAGCAATTGTAAACCTAATTTATCTCAACATCAAAAATGACACTTATTTTTCAATAAACCTATGTATGTATTTATATATGTTTTATTTTTTACATTACATATTATAATAATTATTATGTTATATTTGGTTACGTTGTGGTAATTTAGTAAAACCCCAAAGCGTCCCAAAGCCCGCTGGCTGCGTAAAGCTAGAAACCGAGAAGATTGGATGGAGCTGGGGGAGGCCTTCATCCAGCAGTGGATCGACTCCGGCTGAAAATGAATGTAGTAAACACATGTTTGAGGCCCTAGTAAAAAAACGTTGAGTATTCTTCTTTGAGCTCCTCTCATATCAATATACAGCAGAGATTGGCAACCTTTTTACTGGACGGGCACTCGAAATAGTTGGCTTATGACGAAAGGTTACTATATCTTAATTTTGATAAATGGAGAGGTGGGAGGAAGGTCGTTAGCAATATTTTTTTCTTATTCTCCGCGGTCACTTTAAAAACGCCGGTTGCCGACCGCTAATATACAGGAATAAAGGATAAGAAAGAAGCGTTAAATAAAACACAAAAATTTAGGCCAATCGATGTATTTATTTATGACAATTGTAAAATACATCTTTAATGGTTTTTAGCTAGACATTAAATCATTTATTTATGTCCTTATGTTAATTGAATAGTAATAATTTCTAATCAGTACACACCCAGTTTTTTTTGTTTTATAATATCTAAACAACGCTCTTTAATTCCTGAAAAATAAGCCAACGCCATCCCTTGAAAGGTCTTCAATTTCAAATTGTTTATGGCAAAATAAAAATCAATGAATCGGCATGCAAACATTTTTTGAAATAATAACACTTTGTAGCAAACATGACATTTTTTATACTGACAATACACAAATTGATGTCAAAATATAAGATAATTTACATGCAAATCTCTGCGCGAAAGCGTTAATAATTTGACAAATCGTCCTTCTGAAATATATTCTGATATCCAATACATATTTAAATCATTTCATATTGAATTTGTGTCTTAATAAAACGTCACTTTTCAAAACATCAGCTGTCAAAGTGACGCCATGTTTTTTCATCCAGAAATACATTAATTAAAATCCAGTTCGAAATACGAATTCCATTAATGTCATTTATAATTGACGACTCTCAATTTAGTGTTTTTAAATTTCTTTACTTACTTTTTAAAATGTCTGTCAAAATACGTTAGATAGAAGTGTAATAGATATAAAGATATATTGAAAAATTTCTTTTATTTCATTTTTATAAGACAATGAATGAGAGAGGTTATCAAATATTTATTACAGACAACATTTATGTTTAAATAACACCATTTTTATCACTATAAATTCAAAAAGCATATAATTTGATCAATATAATTGTGGCTTTGCAAATATTTTCTTTTACTTTCATCTTACATGTTTACTTCTACACAACTACTATATTATAAATATAACCTTAAATGTAGTGTAAATAATTTCTACTCTACGGATTAAATTAGGTATGCCATAGACAATGACTTGAAAATCAGTTTCGACAAAAAAAACTCGCGCCAATAAACCAGAGATAAAATATCTTTAGAATATTGAGAAGATTTTAAAAATCGATACAGATTCTCTTTGCATCAAGAACAATATAACAGTGTCATTCAAATTTGAAATAATAATAAAAACAAATGACGTCAGTTACACGATTCTCGATTGTTTTCAGCTTTGCATCTGATTGGGCAATGTGGCTGGGTATATGCCCAATCAGAAGAGAGCTGAGGTTATTAAGAATATATTTAAAAATATAAATATTATTTTAGTAATACCATATATGTAATAGAATATTTTGATTATAATTTACAACAGTTATAAACATATTACCAAAATCGACATAGTGTATGAAATGATTTCCAAAAAGCTTGAAAATAATTTTAATTAATGTTTAAAAAATTTAATTTTCCAAAAGGTACTAGGGAAAAATTTGTATGTAAGTTAACTTAGTTTAGTGAATTAATATACTCCAGGAACATAATATCAATATTACGCAACTTTTGAAAACTCATCCATGTTTTATCATGTAAAAAAATGTAGAGAAGTTGTAAGAAGAATGTGGAATTCTCAGAGAAAAGTTTTGCACTAGAAACTTATGAATGTTAACATAGGACTTTTAGGTTCATTTCTACATGGAGTTTTAGTTATATAACATAAAGTAAAAGTCGGTATTTCAAAAAGTATTGTAAAAGCTGACTCTATAATCTTAAGTATTTCAAAAACTATTATTCATTATTTTAAAGTACGAATTCACAAAGTGAAATTGACAAAGCAAACCACAATGAAATATTTATTTCAATTAATTTAATGTACAATAAAGTCTGTTTGGTCAAACAAATAAATTTTAAATATGATTCTGAAAAATACCGCAATATTTTAATTGTATTGTAGTGTTTTTATTTAAATTGTATTGAAAACAATAAATTCAATGAGTGCCCAAAATATCGAATTCCTTTTGACAAAATAAACATGTTTTCGCGCCATTTTTCCAGTTTCATGCTTTGAATTAATTGCAACGTTCCCATTTATTCGGTGTCATGAAAAGATTTATTCATCGGTCAACACCAATACGTAATTTTCAAATCCACAATAAATCATATAAACGTTCCGACAACATTCGCTGAAGCATCGATGCTATTCCGTCTCTCTTTGACGGATCGCTTTTATAATTCGTGCCAGGCGAACGCCCACGAAATTTCAATACACATCTGTGAAACACCGATGTATGCGTAACGTAAAATGAAAATATATTGTAAACACAAACCCATCTAGTTGGAATAAATTTAATTATAAAAACCGACACGCGGGTTTTTCTATGATTTTTTATAGACGGGCAACATATTGTTGTTATCGCGCTTGTCTAAAATTCAAAAATCATGCTATATCCGCTTTACTTTATGTGCGTGTGTGTATTTTCAAAAAATGTATTTTATAAAATACAATAATAAGTTATTGGAAACTGACGTACGTTCGAACTTGTAATTCTGAGATAATCAAACTCTGAGTTTTTGCGAAATATTCATTTCTGTGAATTTTGAAGAAAAACACATTCTTTGACATTAAATAAAAGAGACTTTTTGCTTCAATCAATTTTTTGTGACATTGTAGATATTTGTATACCATGTCAAAATTCATGAATATATGCAAATACTCATCTTCGAGCTATAGAGTATGTAGAACTACGTTTTAAAATGTCATTCTTCAATTTTAATATGGAAATTAAAATCGCAAGTGAGGTATATTAAAACATACAGTAGAATACTATAAATAAGATTATTCATGGAAATTTGACCTATCCTCTAACTATACTTTTCAGTAATATTAACAATTCCAAAAATCTGTAATTGATTTACACATAAATACATAAACTTCGTGGTAACTTTTTGGCTTTTAGAGTTTTGCAATAAGTATTTTCAGTTCTGTCAAGAATTCGTTTATTTGGCAAAATAAATGAATACATTGACAAGGAATCGCTGTCTATCAGTTAAGTTGGAAAAATGCGGATGCCTTCAGCTGGCTATGGTTTAACAACACTTGATGATTTCTCATTTCGATTGACTTACTAATTTTTTTTCTAGATGCCGAAATTTTTTCTATAGCCCTTTTATCATATTAAAAAAAATAGAATTCTAATTCTCAGTTAAATTTTTAAATTATTCGACCAAAATTTATTAAGTGCATATGGCCATCACGCTGTTTCTCCAAGGTTATCTGTCCCCTGCCAGTCTCCTTGCTTCCTCCCAGGTCATCCCAACGTCCCGTAGCTCCGCCAAATACATCCTATGGATGGTCATCAGCGGCCTTCCAGGGCGACGGAATCCATCTGGTTGGTAGAAGAAACAGGCAGGATTCAGGCTCCCCTGGGGCATCCGCAGCACGTGTTGGACATGGTCCATCGTCGTTTTTTTTTTTTTGACGTAATAAGAGGCTGGTCCGTCCGCTTTCTTACCTCCGAGTTCTTGACAAAGTCAAACCACCGTACCCCTAGTATTTTCCGCAAAAATCTGTTTTCAAAGCACAGTATATGGTTACCCTGTACCTTGGTGAGGTGCCATGGCTTGAAACCGTAAAGCAACACTGTCAGGATGCATGCGTTGAATAAGTGGCACTTGGTTCTGACCGAGTACAACCGTAAGTCCCAAACTTTCCGCCTTGAGTTAAAGGTTGCAAAATAATATATGAATATAATTATGGTAATGTCCTTGTACGAATAAGTTTATTAAGAAGCGTATTCTATTTTTAAGCAAGAAATAATATCAACTCTAAGAAAAGCTCACGATGAAGGAAGCTTCTCAACAGGTTCGTGTCAGAAAGGCGGTGTATCAAATCCTGTGGCGTAGTAAGACCGTGTTATGAATCTCAAATTAATTTTGTAAGCCTCTCCTGCGGCACCTTGCGCCAGAATAATTAATTAACCTGATATCTTGGCCAATACACTGCCTACCTGACAAGTTATTAAAGAAATAAATACCTTGATTAATTGCCTTTTCAGCTGAAATCTTGCGATAATAACAATCGAAATACCAAGCTAAAGCAGATATGATTTTAAGATTAAAAATTATTTTTAAAATCACTTCCAAGCTATAATATAGGTAAGCGATAATATTTTCTGCAAATAAACAACGTGTTATTTTAAAATATCGTAGACGTTTAACGAGAAAAAATACTTCAATTGTTTGTGAAATGTGGTGTGAATTTATATAAATTTTATGTTGTTAACTAAGACTGAAACTATAATGATTTGGTTAATCGAATTAATGTGATTAAGAAGAGTCATGTTTTTCATTATAGATTCAAAACACTATTACGGATAATTTATTTTTCATTGCAAGACCAAAGTAGTCTCATTAGTTCGTGATTAAAGATAAGAAAATATGTTTTTTCTTTCTTCTATTTCATTTGTAAAAAAACAATCCATCTTCTAGTATAACTCTCACAAATTTACTGTTGAAGAATTGTAGCAAAATTGCATTAAGCGTCATTGTTTATATAAAACTAAAACAAACTGCTTTCAAGATTGTTTACTAGTAATTAATAACTTCTGTGTTATTATTTTAATAGTTGAAATAAGGTTTACTTTGTAGATAATGGAAAACGTAAGCTATAGGGAAGGGAAAGAGATATTAAAAATAAGTCTGATATAATATATTATATATGCACTGCAAGCTTCGTTGCATAAAAGGTAGAGAGCTTAACGACGGTATATTATTATTATTCAAATTAAAATCTTAACTTCAAGAATTAATTTTAAAAACATACTGAATTCATTCACTCCTGCTAAAATAATTTAAAATTTTGCATTCAAGAAAATAGTCACGAATTAATACGTAATAATACATTTGCAGAACAAAACTTTATGATACGATATTGTAGAATATATTTGAGAATAATTTGTAAATGATTTTTCACAGTTTATTACTATTAATTACCCTGTCAGGTAAGGGAAATATTCTACTTTTTCATATATTCAAACATTCAAATACTTAATAATACAAAGTTATTTTAAATACCGATTTTAGCTGTAAATATGCAAAAAATTCACGCTGTTGTTTTTGAACCGATTTCAACAAAAAATTTTCTCGTATTAATTATACAAGAAAGAAGCTTTTTTATATTAATTACTCTACTTGGGGCAAGCATAATAATTTCAGATTTCGGATATCAGTATCAATTAGATGAACAATTGAACGAAAAAAAATCATTCTGGAATAGATATGCAATCAGGGAAACCATTTTATACTTACGTCATTTTGATATCAAATTAAAGTAACATTTAATCTTACATTAATTATATTATTATATAATTAAATACATAATATATTATACTTCTTGTATATAATACACAATAAACTAAACTGTCGAAGACTTGAATGCTTAAATCAATACGTAAATATATGTTTTCTTTATATTAAAAATATACAAAATGTGCTTGTGATGCTCTAATTCATGTCCATTTTAGTCGTTTGCCATAAGTCACATGTCCATCAGTAAAGAACCGGTCGTTTAGATGAAATGGGATTTAAATCAATGTAACAATAAACAACCAAAACAATATAAGTCGTCAATTTTTTTTGATATTAAAAAAAATATATAATTAAGATCGTTTAATAAACAATAACAAAATGAAGAATACAATGCATCTATTTAACATTTAATGTATTTTTTGGGTACAAATTAATGATTTATTTAAATATTAACATATTAACCTTTGTTTTTTAAGAATCAAGATGAATTTAATCTTATAAATCGTTTCCAACATAGAATATTCTTAGTTACATAGCATTGTTGAATGTTAAAAGAATACACAATCAAAAATACTGCAAATAAACAGGAATTTTTTATTAGTAAAGAAACAATGATATTATTTATGACGGTTGGTTAAAAAAACTATAAGACAAAGGTAGTCAATGATTCTTGATGAGTACCATTGTTATAATATAAATTTGGGGACAAGATATTTCGTTCGAAGGTATAGAATTTTGATATGGGCTAGCGATGTTTGTGGCTTAGAGCTTAGCCCCACTTCTGGAATAGTCCCATTCTCTGGCACCTGCAGTTGGATCCCCACAGATTGCACCGGCAGGAAGAGTTGTAACAGCAGTCGTTGGGTCTGTGGTCGCAGTTTCCGCCTCGCCTGATGCATGCTCTTCTGTAAACAAAAACACGGGAAGCACGTCTGAAAAGACATTAGAAAGTTAACCATGCGGATTGGAGTGAATGCATCCTCAATCAAATTGTATCGAATCAAAAATAATATTTGCTACTCAATACTCGACACCAACAACTGTAATAGATACTTTAAGATAACGATAGAACAACGATTATCGCCAGATAAGTAGCCTAATGGACAATCCAAATTAATCAGTTCCATAAACTGATTAACGATTTTGAGTTCGAAGGCCTGTGATGTCAAAATATCCCAATCTGATTCTAAAAACGAGGTGTAGCGAGAGCGATTAATCAAACATTAGTTCTGTTCTAGCCCTATCTATCTATGATGGATGGATAAAAGATTTACATGAAATTAATTGCTCTTTTATAGAAACAATTGAATTTTTTTGAACCATTAAAATAACATTTTTTTTATAAATACAGTAGAGTATATTTTTTCATTGATTTTCATTTAACGACATTCTTTTCTATTCACACTTCTGTCTTACAAATGACCACACGTTATTTGAAAGATACCTGCTAGTCTGTAATTGTTGAATTGAATTGAATTAATAAATTCAATATTACATCATTATTAAAAGACATTCACTAAAATCCCCATATTGCTTTTTAATGAATGCTTGTTGCTTATGAAACAAAACGTATTTGAATTCATGAATAACTTTTGAAAACTAATATATTGAAACCCTGAAAGGCATGTCTACTGTAAATAACAGAGTAAAACGTTATTCAATAGTTTTAAAGATTCTCAAAATACATTATTAAAGTTTTTGGTGTCTCAAAAAAGATTTAGATGAGTATTATATAATAATAAATTAATTTGCGTGATAGTTTCAGCAGCTTCTCTAACAAACATGCAAATTTACCAACCCTTAATCGTGTTAATTTAGAAGGCTTTCATTACTTAACCCATTTTTTTGTTACCTTTTGGTATCAGGTATATGATAAAAATTTATTGCATAAGGCTTGATTTAGTTTCCAAATTGCATACACTATAATTTATTAATAATGTGCAGTGAGGTTGCGTCATCATAAACGAATAATATATCAGCTATGATTATTTCATTTTGATTACAACCCATTGGTTTAAGATTAGATATCTCTTTAAACACAGTTATAACTTATGAAGAAAAAATGAATTCAGTTTTTTATATTTATTGTATGTCAGATAATATATACATCAGGACCAGTATCACTCGAGTGACACCAATTCAGTTCCATTCATACAATAATTGTGCTTTCTTTTATAAGTATAATGCTTTCCCACCAAGAATTGACAGTTAACACCTTAAAAGTGAAAGTTGTTTTATATTGTAATACATTGGTAGAGCAATTAGAATTTGGAAAACTGTAATAAAGGTTCATTTATAATTATTTTTTTGGTCTGTTTATTACTAAATCAGTTACGTTTATTTTCTTAGAAGTACGTGATTCTTTCAGTAGTGCAAATGTGGAAAGAGATACATGCTTGTGATTTATCTTATGCCAAAATGCATGATTCTTAGTTATAATCAAAATGTATATTTTTTTTCAATTATTTCTTGGTAAATCACATGACTGTATTGGTTTCGTTATTACTTTTCACGATACTTATAATTTTTCATTTTTTCATAACTATGAATAATATTTAACTAAGTGTCATGTGACTTATCATTACTGTGGACATTTACTATAGAGCTCTTGTACACATACTATAATACCACAATTTATTTTTCAAAGGTTGTCTAGATTCATTCTTTATCAAAATATAAATATTTTATTAAAAAATCTTTTCAATAAACTACAAAAATGTTGAAACAAAATATATTTTTTTGATTTTTAAAAGTTTGTTTTAATTTTGTTTTAGAATCTTATATTATTAATCGCGATTTTTTTATAACGCCTAAATACAGCATTGAATATTCTAGTTTTTTGTTATTATTATTGAACAGTTGCACGCACATAACAGTCTCGTCAATTGACGAACCTTGGAATAGTTTATATTGAATCGAATTTTATCATATAAAACTCTCGTATTGTATACGCCTCTCAATGATTTTTTGCAACTTTACTCAATTTTTTTAAAGTTGAAAATATTATATTCCTTTTCAAAATAATTCCGCTCCCAGAATATAAAGTAAGTATTACTTTGCAATAAAATATATTTATTGAAAAACATACGACGCGTTAAAATTACACTTGTAAATAATTTGCATATTCCAAAAGACTCGATTGAGTGCATGTTATTTACTTCAATAGATCTATTTATTTTGAAATGTATTTCTGATATAAGCCACGAGTTCTCTCAGTAAACTGCGCTCTTCATTGGAGAGCAAATAATAATATACCGTACACAATAAATCTCCATTGACGTAAAGAAAGAATTGCAGGCACTTATCCTAATGCACTCGTTCGGGTACTGCGTAAAGGTCTGAGCCATAAAGACTTTATATATAGTAAAATGAAGAAAAAAATAGGTAATTTTCTGAGAAAACAGATTTATTTTATTCCCACTTTGCGGAGTACTTGAGTTGTTCCTTCTTAGATATATGTTTATTTAAGTTTATCCTCTGACGTAGAAAATACTCCATTATCTCATCATGTTTTTTCTTGAATGTTAGAAGTTTTTAATGAACATATAAATATTTGTTTACATATCTTCGTAAATAATATAATGACGAGTAAAAATTTAATTGACATTTGACTTGAAAAAGGTTTTACAATAAATTGTTACTTAGCAAAATTTGAATCGTCATTTTTAATTTTTATAATAGAAATATAAAACATTAATAAAAATGATAGCTACATAACCGTGCTTAGTGTAAGATAGAAAGCTTTTACCATATCTAAATTTTACATGTTTAGACACGACCCTTCAACTATGATAACATATAATTTACTAGTAACCGTACCCGTCATAGATGACGGTATTGAAATTGAAATACTGAATGTAAAAGCAGCAATTACGTCGGAACTGTGTCTGCATTGGATAAAATTTTATTTTATATACACGCCGAATGCTTAGGTCATGAGAAAATTTTATACGTACATGTGGTATGTGATAATAATAAAACGTCAACAGAGCGGTCTGGACTGTTATACATAAAGTTTTGTTGATATTATAAATTTTTGATAATCGGTAGCAAAAATTTTAATAATTATTGTGTAAGCTGAATATATTATACTATTTCATTTGTAATATTCAGCACACTTAACACTGCTTTCTAAGAAAATAAACAAGATAAGGCTTTGTGTTTTTTATCAAGCGGGAGACAAAGTAATATTAAAAAAATGATTAACTAGATAGTTGCAATATCTAAAATTATCAGGTACTAATTTTGTTTAGTAGCGATCAATAGTGAAAAACACAAGGAGTAACAAACAAAACAAAAACCCCCTCATTTTTTAATGTTAAAGTGATTAAAAAAATATAAATATAGTGAAATTTGTGAAAGGAATATCAACTGCAATGATAAGGATGATTAAAATGTGATGAGACTTTCCAATCATTAGAATAAATTTTTTCCTTTCACTGCTGACAAAATTTCCCGAAGTACTTATCACTCTGAAAGATAGTAAAGCCTACTAGAAGAAAAAAAACAATCATAAAATACGGAAATTGGAAAAGCTTTGGATGTTTTATCTCCCGAAAATTGATATGTAAGCAAAGAAAATACTGACTCGCCTCGGCATACAAATCTCATTTTAATCTTAATGAGAAAATATCTTGTTATCGGTCAAAGTGACTTATATGAAGAATGATTTATTTTTGGGTATACTATAATTATTTTTATAATCCATTAGGTAAAGATTTTTTTAAATTACATTTTCTAAGTAATCGTAAACCACATAAATTAATTTGATGAACTCCATAAATAGTTTCTGAGAAGATACTCATTTAATTATCATTTATTTTAAAAACTCTGAATATTTTTGACATATAGCTATATTTTTGTTTTAGATATATTAATTCTATTCGTTTATAATACAAATTCTTTACTAACTTACATAGTTATTTGACATAGTATGTTTTCCTTTCTTTTGTTAATTGATTACAACAACGTTAATTACGAGATTTTGAATACTTTGGTATTCTGCCATATTTCCAATACAAAGTTAACCCGTGTCAATCAAATTTTATGAAGTAAAACAAAGAGAGTCTTTGATATTCAATTAATATTGTAAAAAAGATGAATTAATAAGTAGGTTTTGTACAAAAGCTATTTGAGTTTCAGAATTAATTCAAACTTTAAACTAATTACAACAATCTAAACAGCACTTTAATCATAAATTTTCATTATTAAATTCATGATGATTATTGAATGAAGTGAATTTACCAACATATAAATTGCATAGAATAAAAAAACACAATCAACACAATCTCATTACTACGAATGGCAAAAATTAAACGATCGTAATAATTATAGAACAAACTCATTAACTTTAATTTATATAATGTAATAAAATAAAAAACGTTGTAGCGTTATAAGATGTGTTTTCCAGAACAGTAACAGAAGTTTTTCTTGAAGTAATGTTTGTTATTCACACACTCAACGTCTGTTTTTCAGTGAAGAATATAAAATAAGAAAGGAAAAATCACTCTCGATATGCAGTGTTTCAGGATCATTTGTATGGGGAGCAATACAAACTGCATATACATCTAAGAATTTCAAGAAAAAACTAACTTCCAAGAGTTTTGATCATTCGGTGAAGGTGTGTGATATTTTACTTGAATTTTCTCATTTACAGCGATTGTTTTATCTCAAACGATCATTAACGTTTTATAAATATTCGCTTACTTGACTTGCATTTGTCAATTAGTTGAAAATTTTTAGTAGCCAAGCAAAACCTAAATGATGTGTTAATAAAATATATAAAATCGTGGAGTCGCACTGTTTTGGGCGGAATCGGAGTCGTAAAAACCGAGCGACTCCGAGTACTTTTTCTATAAATTAATTTTTGCGTTTATTAATATACTCGTTTCATTTTTATTTATGCCTATAACATCTTCTTGTCCTGCAATATATACATGTATATATTATGTGTACAGTATGACAAATTTGACCATTTACCGGATTGGTTGGCTGGTGTTTAATTCGAGGACCAATTACACGTAAATAGGAAAGGTAGGGAGAAAATCCTGACAATATTAGACTTTTTTTAGTCGTAATCTGAGTCTTGTCTGAGTCGGAGTTGCGTTTATTTAACGGCTAGTAGGACGCCCTTCATAAATGACGGTATTGAAATTGAAGTACTGAATGTTGAAAGTAGCTAGTTTTATTTTTTGACAACCAACAATTTAAATCAACACTACATGTTATATGTGAAAATAATAAAAAGTCTACACGCCGGTCTAGACTATTATATATAAGATTCCACACTCCTGGTAACATCTATTGTATACATTTTTGGACCACAGATTGATAGTTAATAATTTCAGAACTAAAAATTATATTTAAATTCATGACCTTGTTTTTTCATTTGTAACAAGTGGAATAAGAAATTCATTATTATTGAAGTTTTTGTTGAAAATAATTTTCCGCAAAGTTATCACCCCATAGAACACAATAATTTATTATTAAATTTATGAAAGAAAGCTTCATATAACTTTGAGGTCAAAAGAGTGGTAACGTTTGATCTCGAACGTTTGATCTGTTATAAAAATATTAAGTAACAAGACGAGGTCAGTCAAAACAAAATGTGATTGTCTTCATAAGGAATCCAAGATAGATAGAAAGAAAGTATGGATTTTAGTAAGTAATTATTATCGGCCTTTGTGATCTTGTGCTAAAAGCTTTATTCAAGTAATTGAATGGTTTCGGATTCAAGTGCCTGCAATGTAAATAATTTTTTTTTTTCATTTTCACATTTGAGATCTTGGTAATGGATCATAGGTGTTTGTGATATCTTCTCCCCTCGAGTTGTTCTAGAGTCTACAATGACTAAATAAATCACATTCGGAGTTTATCTCAGGTGATTAAAAAAAACGAAATATCTGGCGTATTATTAACTCTAATAGAAAATATTTTTTTTTAAATGTGCAACATTGTGTTTCAGTTTTAAAATTTTAAAAATTTTACTGAACTGATCGCAAGGATACAAGCTTTCTTTTGAAGATTTTTCAGTTGGTTCAGAAATCGATTTTTGAGAAGATTTTGAACTCAAAGAATTTAGGCGGCTAAAATGTAATGTTACGTTTTTTTTCATTTAAGGCCATGTTTTGTTTCGAAAAATATAATAATTATATTTACAATCCTAGGTCAAAAAAAAAATATTAATAATATTTATTTTTCTTCTGTTAATTCGTATTTGTTCACATAATATTTGAACACTCAAATACACCGGAAAATCCAGCCACAAAATAAATAAGAAACATATTACAATATTTTGCGTACTTTACGCCAAAACTTTCTACATAAAATTTCATTGCGGAAAAATAAAATTTCTTCGCCAAAGATTGTGTTTTTTTTTTTAACTAATTTAAAAAAGTTTACATCTATAGATAAGTAAGTAATTTTTATAATATTAAGCTTTAATAAAATTTTTAAATGTCATGTTTTAATATTTCGTCGAAAATTTTGCCCAACTTTTCCATATTCTAACTTAAATTTTAAATTAAGTAAAAACCTTCGCATAACAAGGGCAACTTATGAAAACCACTCGGTTAACCAGGTTCCACTAAAATAAACGTATTGAAAGAATTCAGGAATGCAAAAGTAAAGATGATTGTTGTTTCTCTTACTAAACTGCTTTTCGGCAGATTTTCATCTTACTAACCATTTAGTCTTATAAGTACTTAAACATGCCTTAAAATTATTTATTTTAAATTTTTGTAATGTTGTAAACAGCACAGCGTTAAACAGGAAATTATAGAATATGATTATTGATGTCATAAACCTTCTTCTTTTCAAATTTGGATTATTGAGATTTTGTACACTTCCATTTATTTTGTCACTAACGACCCGGGTTTCGCCTTTCGGCATCTTCAGGCATTCGAGCACACGAATGGACTCGAACTGACGTCAGTCATCGGTCGTTAGTGACAAAATAAATGGAAGTGTAAAAAATCTCAATAATCCAAATTTGATATTGAAATTCCATCAAGCACCCTCAGTCGATGTCTTAAACCTTCTTCTTTTCTTAAAAAATAATGCATGGTAAAAGGATCAATCCGATGATACATCTGTCTTAATAGTTAGTTTTGGCTTAGTCTCAGTTTCACGGTTATTTTTATTTCTTTAGTTTAAAATAAATCGTTTTATCCATTTCCCACATTAGTAGCTAATTTTTGTATTAACAAAGATCATGTCAACGGCTTTGAATGTGCAATCGATAAAAAAAAAACTCTTAAAAATACTCATTTCGGGTTCAGTAAACAAGTGTTCAATTCTTAATGATTTGAATTTACATATCGTTACCTTACTTTGCAAAGGTTCTAACTGAAATTTGGCCTAAAATGACATTTTGATGGGAAAATGTTATATTAGTTACCATTTACGTTAATTTCAGAGTCATATATTGTTAAATGAGGGAGTTAGCAGTATTTCGGAGCTCTATCCACACATTTTTTTTTTCATTAATTTGTTTTATATATAACTAATTATTATCATCTCACAGAAAAAACATACACATCACAGTTTTTATGGTGTTCGACATGACGTTAAAAGGTTTTATCGTCATGTCGAACATTCTTTGCTCGATGATTGGTGTGTGTACTTTACTTCTATTGTTCTATCAAAGTGGTCATTGACGAAAGTTTGTCGAGTTTGTTCAAACATTCAAAGTATATTATTCTGTTGTATTATAATATTATTGTTAGCTTATATGTTTCCGAAAGTCATGATAATATATTATGTTAATAAATATCTCAAAAAATCAAAATCATCCGATTTTTCATAAAATCAAAGCTTTCGTTTTCTTATTGACGACGGTGATTAAACAATGTTTGCAGCATTTAGTAAGAATAAAATTTCATTGCTTTGCTAAAAACTTGTTAAACGTTGTTAGTTTTATTGTAACGAAATTAAAAATTCTATTGAATACTGAAGAAATTTTTATCATACTTTTATTCAATTTAGTTAGTCTGAAGATGCTTCTTAAAGAAGCAAAACGCGTTACATTTAGTAACACAGCCAGTGAAATAACTAAGTTATTAATTTTTCTTTAAAAAAAGCATTTCCACAAAGTTACCGGCGAACCCATCGAAAATACTTAAAAACTCATATTTTTTTTTTTTTTTTTTTAATATCTATTTTAGAATAGTACTAGTTTTAACATACCAATTATGCGATACGTGGCCCTCTCGTATTCTATAAAATATAAATTTGACAAAAGCTGAACAAAAATCTGCAATTAAGCTTACTCAAGAAGCGTAATTCAATTATTAGGTATTTTTTAAAAAATCAGTTCCACTTCGAGTTTCCTTCTAAATACTTCTCTTTTCCTTTTACAATCGGTTAAACAAAGACCGACACTTAAAAGTGTCGCTTCGTGCCGCTAATTATTGTCGCCGACTTTTATTTTATTTCTCAAAGGAAGTTCCTTACAAAGCTTACTATAAAAAAGCATATTTTATATATAAATATATCTAATAAAATCCAAAAGTGACAAATGCTTTCTTAAAAAAAACTTTTAGGAAGACTTCAGGGAGTATTTTGCCTTTTTAATTAAGTTGTTGGGTGGTTATGCATTATAGTAACAGTGCGTTTTTTGTAATAGCGAACGCTTAAGGATTATATTTTGACTCATATTTTAACATAATTGCAATAAACATTCGAATGATAATTTTTAACTGTCTTATATTTTATCATAAATCTATGCGCATTCAAGAAAACGAGTAAGCTACATAATTTTTAAAAAATGATCTCATAGCACATAGGAAATAAGATCTATTCGCTTTTTCACTTGTAAATTACAGTATCAATAATACTTATTCATACTAAATAATATGTAGAGCTTTGATTACTTAGCAAGAGAAACTTGTTCGCTTCTGAAAGAAGCTTCTTCATATAGAAACAGGTATATCAATAAGATCATAAAAATACCGATTGAACTGGCATTTTAATGACCAATCCCGGGATTGAGAAATTCTTAATCCCCTAATCCTGAGATCATAAAAAGCGTCCGGAATTGGATGCCCTAGTTACAATATGAATTTTTGTTTAATAACACGTTTAAATTAAATCAAATGTATTTAAATAATTTCTAAGGTAACACGAGGAATACAATTTAAAAAATCCATTTATGAACGCTATCCAAATATACCAAAAAACAAACGTTTTAAATTGATGGCGTTGCGAAAAAATATTATAAATAATCAGACGATATATAATTGAAACACTAAATATTGTTTAAATTTGAATTATTGAGATTTTGTATAATTCCATGTATTTTGTCACTAGCGAACTTGGAAATCAATAGGGCCCAGTTAAATTCCTTGCCAATTCTGAACGAACAGCTAAATCTTCCAAACTCCCCATTGCTGTATCATATACGTTGAATCACCTAACAGATGCCACTAAATTTGGAATGATTGTATATATTTATTCTTTCGTCGAATTGCATCCCGTCGAAACCCACAATGCTATTATAATTATATAAAATCACTGGTAGTTCTAATATTAGTTGGATAGCGGCAATTCGCCACTCTGTTAATGCGTTATTTAATCTTATTTGTGTAAATCTTGTAAATAAAATAAGGATTAAGGCGATTCTTGAATTTTAACTCAGGTATCAGTGTGGATCCTAAACTTATAATATTTTATCTCGTAAATGATATTTGTCGTATTTTTATCTTCTATATAAACTTTAGACACTGTTTACTGTCTGTCAGTTCGAGTCGCCGTCAAGATGCCGAAAGGCGAAACCCGGGTCGATAGTGACAAAATACATGGAAGTGTACACAATCTCAATAATTCAGATTCGATATTGAAGTTCCATCAAGCACCCTCAGTCGATGTCTTAAATTATACTAAATATTGTATTTAGTCCTAAGATGTATTGATCTTTTAATATATATTATATTTTAAGACATCGACTGAGGGAATCTGAATTATTGAGATTTTGTAAATTTCCATGTATTTCATGTATGTAAATACAAGATGTACTAAACCTCAACAATTCAAATTAAAAAAAAAAGATATTATATTTTATGGAAATATTTTATCAATGGCCCAAAACCGATAGAGCTCAAATAATGCAGTTATCTTTAACTTCTATAGAATAATCTTCTTAAATATTGATGATATTAAATGAACTATGCGTATTGTAAATCTAGTAAATAAGATCTCTTCTAGGCGAAACACAATATGTATTTATAAAGCTCTATGAAAGCTGTGATAACATTTCTTTTGCGCAACGCGTTGCCCATAAGCTCTTAGGTTATCCAATACCTCTTCCCGTCAACCACAGATGTCCTTTCTTCTAATAAGATTTACAGTTAAGCTTAAAGAAAAGGAAGCTTTGATTTCGCAACCCTTTTATAGGACAAACGTGAGCTTTTAAGTCGTTCATCTCCAAATGAAAATACATAATAAAAGTGGATCTATTTAGAACAAAGGAAAACACCTCCTTCGGTAATTTATAGATAATCCGTTATTTTTAACTTGGGCCTTGATCTCATTATTGTGAAGTGTTCTATCTTAAAACAAGAGTCAATCGTATATAATTATGATTAAAGCCGTTAAGTACAGATGTGATTTGATCTATCATATCGGTGGTGTTTTAACCAATTGATGTAACCCTCAAAATTGAAATTGTTCAGGAGAGAGTAAAAACTGTTTTTATCGAAAACATTATATCGTGAATTGCGATAAGAATCTTTGAAAGGCACTCCTGTAAATTCTCATGTTTGCAGGTACGGGATTTTATGTAGAGAGTGTCGATATAACCGTGACTTACATCATGTGGGGGGTTAGAATTTTTAAACCTAAAAACAATGTAAAATGATGTTTCCCTTCCAAAAAGTGGTCAATTTATTTTTATAATTTACATGTTTTGGCCGAGACCTGCTCTGTAGTCTTTAGATTCAATCATTAACTCATTTTCGTATTTCGTTTTTTTTGAGGGTTAGATCAATTGGCCAATACACCGTCGATATCCACTTGTCTAAAAAAATTGCTTTACACTATTTAACATAACAGTTTTCGAAAATAATTATACTTCTATAAGTGGATTTGACAAGTCAAGCTAATTTTGAATAAAAACCAAAGCTCAAGACTAAGAGGCTATAACTAAGAAGAATTGAATGAATTTTGAATAATGTAGAACTATAGCAATGAACAATCAACAATACGTTTAAAATCTATTATGGAAGATGGCCTTAGTTGCTGGAAATTTTTCTTTTAATTGTTAATTTTGAATGTGAAAACGCATATAGTACAATTGATTGCTTATATTATTATCATCAACTGAAAAAATGTCAAAACTATAAATTTTTCAGTCATGGTTTTTTGGTATTTTTTAATCTTTTATCAAGCCGCTACTAAAGAATTCTTTTCTTTACAAAAGGAAAAAATATCAAAGTATTTAGTACAACAAAATTTAATTAGGTAGTTGATAAAGATTTGGGCTTAACGCCATCGTCAGAGCCATACTTAAACTTACTGTACTGTTTAGAAGAGATAGGCAATAATTATGTCATCTCATGTATTTTAATATCATAATATTTATTTAAAATTAAATTATTCAAGTTACTTTTTTATCTAACAGTGACGATAATAAGATATTTTTTTAATATCTTTACACACTAAATCTAACTTTATTATCTATTTTAAGGCTATCATGATTTGTGTGGAGTCGCGTTGTTTTGGCTCGAGTTGGAGTTGTAAAAAACAAGCGACTCGGACTACTTTTTATATAAAGTGCATTTTTGAATTTCTTCGTATATTAATGTACTTATTTCATTTTTATTTACATGTATTTATAAAATCTTGTCCTGCAATATACATCATAAATAATATGAAACATTTGGCTATTTGCAGGATTGTTTGGTTGGTGTAAATAGGAAAGATAGGAAAAAAACCTAAACTTTCTTTAGTCGTAATCTGAGTCGGAGTCACAATCGAAGTCGGAGTTGCGTTTTTGCGGACGACTCCACACCTCTGTGATTTATAAACAATAATTTTCATAATTGATCTGGGTGTTAATTACAATAAATTAACTCCCTTTTGAAATTCATTAAACTGAGCAAGTATGCATCGCTAAATCATATTTAATTTATTGATGAAAACAATATTTACATGAAAATGAAATAACGGTTGGAAGATACTTTTCAATTATGAAATTAACAAATATTTGTGTTACAGTATTAGAAATTTTAGTATTTATGACGGTTAACAAACACGCAAACATAACATAGTATCTCATTAAATTAGCATACAAAGCAAAGAGGCGAAGATAACTTGGTGAGAAAGGAACAATTTGTCAAAAGATACCGAACCTTGATTCATGTGTTTCGCTACACAATGGCGTACCAATTTAATAATCGACTCGCTCTCTAACCTTCCCACATTCAACAACTTGCTTCCAGATTTCTTATTAAGCTATTAATAACACTTAATAAAATAGAAGCTTTCTATACTCATGGTCTTATGCGATTTGTTTGAAAGGTTTTCACCGCACATTAAATCTAATAATGTGACAAGTTACTATATTTTTGATTAATCTGGAAATAAAATAAAATAAAAAAAAACTCGAAAAAGTGTGGTAATAAAATGAATGTTCCAATATAAAAAATCGAATTCATTTTTGTTTTCTTTTTATCGCCATTCTATTTGCATGTTTAAAAAACTATTTATGGTGTGATAAATGCGTTATAGATCGAAATCATACAAAAATGAGTTTCGATATATTGAAATTATACTGTCGATATACTAATTCGTTTCTAATTCATTATTCTTTCCTTACTCTTTTCGAAGAGGGAGGTTGAGCGACTCTCCTATAACAAATTTTGCTAATATGATCCAGTAGGATTGCGTGCTTTTCGAATTGGTAGGAAAAAATATTGTATAAAACAGTGGTGGACCATTTTCTCTAATAATCTCAGATTCGTTAAAATATTCAACATTTAATAACTTTATTTAATTTGCATAAATTAAATGCAAAGTTAAAAGTCTAACATTGAAAGATCTTTAATATAATTTATAAATAATATAATATTATTTTATTGTTTTTGTAGTTTTTTACTTTTACTTTATTTATTATTACCAAAAATATTTTTCTTTGTAAACACAAAGGGAACGTACAGTAAGAACTAAATAGTATTTAAAATTCTTTTGAGACCCAGTTTTATAAATTCTTACTATTAAGCACTAGAATATCATTATTAAAATTCCATTTATATAAATAAAACTCAGGAATGAAATTCAAGACATATTGTTTTTTAGTTATGGACAATTTTTTCATTTATTTAATTTATAAAACTACAATACTAAATCATTTTCAACGAATATAAAATATGATATTTCCACTTTTTTTAAAAGTATACATTTTAATTAACTATTTATTTAATAAATAAAAAGGTTTATTTGTTTTTATAAACAAAAAATACCCAGTAATAAGAAATACTTTACATTTTCTACTTTCTAGGAATAAAACAAACTTGAAAAAATATTTATCTTACAAAAATCGATAGAGATGGTACCTGGAGAGATTTTAGTATATCTATCTCAAATTTAGACAACGATGAGGTTTGTCATGTTTCCACTTAAACGAAGATATTATCACTCTCTTGGAAGGTAAATGATAGAATAAACCCTTTGAATGATTAAATTAAGTATTTTTTACAACCCTACTAAAAAAACTCGACGAAAGCATTTGTAAAATTGAAGAGGTGGTTGATTGAGTTATTCATAACATTTTTATTAGCTACTATTAGAACTATTGGATTCATCAATAAAAAAATTTATACCGCTGTCCCCTTTGTGCAATTGATTTTTCTTTGGATTATGTCAATTAATAATTGTATTTTAATTTATAAAGAAATACGTCTAATTGAGCTTTTTTGTTTTATGTTTTCAACCCTTCTCATTTTACCAACATCATAGAAGAGAAGTAATTGACTGAGAGAGAGAGTTGTTTGATATACTCTCAATTGGAAGAGGCCATAGGCAATATTGGCACTTATTTAATCAAAAATCGAGAGACGATGCATAATAACATCATTTTTCTAATAACATCAGATTTCCCAACCTATTTTGTTCCATTACCCCTTTCACCAATGTTTGGAATATAATTTACCCCATCCCAAGATCCCAAGAGCCTAACCCTAGCTCAAAAAGTGCATTCCAAACATTGAAAATTTGTATTTAACATTAGCAATCCCCCTCCCACTGAAACTCTATAATTCACCCCTTGGTGGGGAATTAACCACTGGTTGAGAAACTAGCTTACTTTCTCCACAAATATCAATCGATTTACAATGTGACGCGGTTTTTATTCTAAATTAACATTTCACCATACTAGTATATAAAACAAATAATTTAAAGTAATAATAAATACTTAGCTACAAGGGTTTCCAATAAAAATATAATATATCCATAAACCATCTGGTCTTCATAATCAATTATTATCATATAAAGTTTAACTTAAAAAATCTGTTAACTTACTTTTACTTTAATTAAAACTCATCAAGTTTCAATTTTGAATAATATGTAAATATAGTATAACCCTACCCGTCATAGATAACGGTATTAAAATTGAAATACCGACTGTCTAAAGTAGCTAGTACCTCAGAACTGTGTGTGCATTGCATAAGATTTTATATTATATATATAAATACCGAAAATGCTTAGGCCGTGAGAAAATTTCATACCCACATGTGATATGTGATTATAATAAAGCGTCTACAGAGAGGTCTTTGCTATTATATTATACATAAGATTCAGCATATGGATATAAACTTAGGATCTTCAGCCAAGATATAAAATAAATATTACAATTAAATCTAAGGGAGTATGCTATATCCATTTACCAATTTTTCAGAAATATAACTTTAATATAGTACTAGTGATACGGTGTACACATTGTTTAAAAAGTAAAATTATTCCATACAAACCCGGATATAATTCTCTAGAGACCTACAAGAGTAAACGAAATATTCGCTGTATCCCTCTGTTCCAGATATTTGTGTACACAAAACGTGTTTCACTTGTTGAATAATTATTTTATTGTTTCGGGACGATCGGATTCTTCGTTCATTTTGCACAGCAATAAACTTTCATAGAAATTTCCAATTAATAATTGCCCGGTCCTCAAATTGCTTTAATTTATGGCGTGCAAATTTACATAAATCCACAATATGAATAATTGTTAGCAATGTAAAGTTAAGCGTAGTATTTATTAACCGATTTAGATAGCGGGAGTTTGCATAAATCTATACAGACACTCGAAAGAAATGAAATTACCTTTGTAACTTTGCCTTCGAGGAGTTAGGTAAATAAATTCATCTCAGAAATAATAAATTCATTGTTTTCAAATTGAGATGCCTTTGTCATTTTAGTAAAATGAAAAATTATCCACCTTCTAGGAAAGCTATTAAAGTAACTAATTAATGAAATAAATTGAATAACTTGTAATCATCCGCGATATATTATATTATCTCTACTATATAGCACACAATACCTGTAGTAATCTGTATGTCTATCGGTCACAAAAACTCCTCTCAAACGGTGTACAGTAGCGACGTGAAATTTTCACATGCCGTTTTTATATCAACTGTGCTATTTTAAACTTTCAACTCTTAACTTTTAACCTTAAACTGAAAACGTTATATTTTTTACGTTTCAATGCGGAATAAAAAAAATAACAAAAGCCGAGGATGATCACTTAACCAGCGCTCCATAGAAAATGTTCCCTGATTGTCTTCATCACAGTATCATGCTGCTTAGCAATAATAAATATGTTATAGTATAAATGTCACCAATAATAAGATTTCATGCTTGAATCGTAAAATTTATAAAAAGTCAAAAGAGTTAGCTTAAAATGACCCATCATTTAAAACTACATAAAATCCTCATTTCATGTCCTTAACGCACCGTTTTAAAATTCAGATAAACAAACTATCTATCGATAAATTCTTCGGCACAATAAAAAGAGTGAACTAGGTGGGGTGGGGGGGTAATTTATATCTTTTAATATTGCTATTCTATATTGTTCAACTAATTGATGGAATATATATTGTGGGTGTTACAAGAGCTACGGTCCACGGTGATATTTAATAACTATCAATCAAATTTCAAAATTAACATCTAAATGACCTAATATAAGCGTCCTTAAATCTTGTGCGCAGTCGGTTAAAAAATACTAGTGTTTTATAATATTATATAGTTACGGTTATCATTCACGATGGTGTGATGCCAAAATACTATATATTTCTTCTTCTAATTTGTTGTCTATATAAAAATACTGTTCTACCAACTATTACAAATGCCAATGTAATCTATGACAAGTATAACATTTAAAAAAACAAAACTTCTTAAATTTAAATAAATGTAAAGCAAACTTAGGCAATACACTGGGCGATTACATTTTTCACCTGAATTAAGATTCAAAGACACGAAAGTCTTTGCTATTCCTTGTGCTACTATTCAACCCATATTTAATTTTCATTCAATCTTCTGAGCTTACCTTTACTATTTTTCATCTGCATCGTTTTTAAATTTGTCACCAAGTTATTTCTATCATTCAAATAGTGTAGAATTATCGTTGGAATGTTGTACACTGAAATATATTTTGTCAACCATGTTTCACCATTCAGAATATTCATATTTTCAAGAAAACAAACAGATACAAGAAAATAAGTAAGACTCGTATCAATAATTTACTCATTAAAGGTATAGTCATCGTAATATTTAAGTTTCACCGAACACTAATCTGTAGTTGATAGTTGATAGTATTATTTGATGACATAACTACAGATTTTTTTAAGTTTTAAAATGTTTTTCAATAGGGTAAGAATAAATACAATTGGCAACACCGAAGAAAGCAGAGACACCAACAGAACGCGTCATACCATACACCGAGACGGGCAATAGACACAACTTGATTGAACGTCAAAGAAGCCGGACTACATCACACACCGATAAAGGCGACAATAATTTCTCATTAGCCGTCGACCGCAAAGTTTAGTGGTACATCTATTCCAAAATGTTATAATATCTTTAATTACACAAATCGAATAAAATATTCCTAAAAATCTATACGAATAAGACCTACATGAATTAAATGATTGAAATGTTATTGAAGTACTATAGTTAAATCAATTAATTTTGGTAAAAAATGTTATTATAATTATTTATTTACTAATCCCAATAACTAAATTTATATTAATCCTATCTGTACGAAAATTATTTCCAATTACGTTTACATAAGCGTATGTAAGAAAAATGACTTTGAATTTCTCTTTAAGATTCGTGCCTTATCTCACATGAGTGACTTGAGGAATATAATCTGAACATAACTAGTTCCGAAGTTAAATCACACGGCGAATTTAATTATAAAGTAATTTAACTGCGGAGCTACCAGCTACATGTCCAATTTCCATATTTGCTCTTCTTGGCTATTTACAATTAGAATTATTATACCCACTACATTTTCAGAACACACCCACTTTGTATTAGCATGGTTTAATAATAAATGATATATTCCATTGTACATTATTATAGCTTAGAATGTATTTTAAGCAGTCTACAAACTTGAAAAATATTAGAATATTATTTAAATCTCTGCCCACTACCAATATGAAACAATTATATTAATAAAAGAGCAACTTAACGGGACGTATTTAATAAATATTTGTGACATTTGCTAAGCGTTCCTCTTTGGAGTCTATTAATGGGCTAACTAATCGTTCTGTCTTTAGCCTGCTTAAACCGGATAAAGGTTAAGAGGGAGAGATGAAAACGATAAAAACAGCTTTATTCTGAAGACATTTAGATACAAATTCAATACCAAATTTGATTTGTTTAAATTTTGTACATTTCCATGTATTTCGTCATTTTCAGGTATTAGAGCACAAGAATGAACTTCAACTGACAGAAAGTAAAGAGCTTAGAACGTTTATATATTAGATAAAGTACGACAAATTATCATCACTAAGTCAAAGAACTACATTGATGCCTGAATTGATTCCAACACCGACAACAATGACCCTTAATCCTAGTTGGAAAAACAAACGCATTATGCGTGGAATGGTAGGTTTTAAAATGCAATTCGACGAAAACATAGCTATACATACTTATTCCAAACTATAGAGTTTTGACACTGTGATTATGGGATGATATATTAATATGGAACTTTCATTATTTTGATTGTTAATTTATGATTATTTTATGAAATCAAACACTCGTCTCACGTAAAGGATACAATACTAATTCAATGATGCTTGTGATGAGCGAAACTGGTCCTGATCATTATAAACGTGTGGAAGTAGTACAAACCAATTATGTTTATTTTTAAAATATAATACCGTTCCACCAAAAATTAACAGAATACCTTAAAAATGAAAAAAATCTCAAAGTGTTTCCCATTGGAATTTTGAGCCTTTTAGTATTCAATCGAGTATCATGGAACACTCGGCTACGAGACCGGCATAAATATATATTAATGAGTTTATTTTTATATTTAATTATTGATACTTTCGCAAACACACTACGTCATCCAGATTTTAAATGACAGTATTTGTTCAGTTCAATAAACTAAAATAAATAATCATGAAATTGTATAATTATTAAAATAATCTCAAAGTGCACAGCCACAATAATTTTCTAAGTAAGCGTGAGTAAAAGTCTTCTAAATTACCGCCTACTTGCAAATTCAAAGTCAACATAGTTAAGAAAATTAAGGAAATAAGTGTCACTTTGGTATGTAAACATAATAATCCTAACACCTTCCGTGATTTGAATTTACCTTTTCGTATGAATGCCACGTTATTCAACCAAATTTTAAATCGTTTTTACAAACACAGAGGTGAGTCGCAACTCATTTAAACTTTTGAATTTTTAAGTGTAAATGAGAGTTTATTTGGTTTGCTGATTACTTACTGTCAGTAGCTCTACTATAATAAATTTACCTTCTCATCGCTCTCCACCATAAACAATGACTATGATTGTTTATAGTTATATATATACATGCTTACTGTACTTTGTTTTATCTAAATCAAAACATTTACTTTGGCATTCAATTGATTGTTCTGTCGACCCAACAAAGATCTTTATTGATAACTAAATGGACTTTGCACAACAAGTGTGTACTTGACAAGATCATTTGAAGAAAAAGTTATTAACGATGTCCTTTTGACGCCTAAGTGTTATCTTGAAGTATATATTATTTTAACCTTATTCGTTTGCATGATACACAAAGACTCGAAATACAAGGATACTATTAAATAAGAATACACAAAGAGGCTAACAAAAACGTAAAGGATACACACAATAATATAGGATGGAAGAAATCCTATGAACACATCATTCCGGTGGAGAGATAATCTCAAGAAAAATTAAGTGTTACTCCGAAATAACCAGTTAAAGCAGGAACCTGACCATGAACCCCCCAAGTAAAATAACTCGTAACTGTATAATAAGATATATCATAGAAAAATTGTAAATTAATTTTGATGTCTTGAATGGTAAATGGTGATGCAAAAATAAAATATACATAAGACATTTTGATATTTAACGTATGATGAGGTTCATAACTGCACTAAATCCTCTAAGCTCAATAGGAGAATGGGAAAACAACTAACAGCCTCTGTACAGTGACTCATACAGGATATGAAATTGGTATCTGTTTTAGTAGCCAAAATTTGTGGTATCCTTGTTCAAACATTAGTTTCCGCTCCTCATTTTTGGATAATTAAATAAATTGCTCCTGTATTAGTATGGATTCATCTGAGTTTGTGGTTCTGCTTGCAAAAGGGTCGAACACCCAACAAATCACTACCAATTTATTTATTGCTATTTGTTTCAACTTTCATAATAATGAAGATATGTTACAAACATTTTTTATATTAAACCGTTCGCAAACCTCCCGACATTTTCCGCGCACCCTCAAATTATTTTTAATTTGCCACAGACCCTTTCAGTGGTCACAAGGACCCCTTGGAAACATTGATTTAGTGAAACAATAGGCTAATTTTAATGTGTCACCGAAAACACTCAATGTATTTATCTGAACGATTTTATACTTAATCAGCATTTGAACCAAACGTTACAGAATTATGTTTGGTAGTCGAAACAAAATGAATTCGGTTCCACTTTCTGTGTTTATTTATTTTGTCGTGTCGACCTACTTTTAATGTTCATGGCTTGCTTTGATAATTGTTTACCTGTTACGCTGCGCCTGCAGAATATCGAATATCAATCAAATACAGTTAATTATGTTTAGTCAATAATGCTGACGAAAATGATAAGCATAATGTCATGTATCCTACAAATATAATAACATTGAAAAACACAGTATTAAGTAATATTGTTATTTTTTTATTTTGCTAAAAGGCATGATATAACTCATCGATACCAAAACTTATGATTTGTATGTTATAAAGTTATTCTTAACAATGCATAAAAAATCTTTTTAAAAAAACAAACAATTGTACTAGTGTTCAATTACTGTACGTAAAAAATAATGCTTTAAATGTGATTATCTCAGAACATGTTTTTATGATTTCTGTCGTATACCCTCGATATATCGAATGTTCAACAAAGAGTATCTTTCTAGCCAAAATGTCGCTCCCCTAGTGTGTTATAAGCTTATCTACCCGTTTCAGTCACTTGCACAACCTCGTATGTAATAATATCTTGGCAGAACGAATAGCTCGTAGATAAGAAAATCTTTGTAAATTTGGTCATCCGGCTTTAACGTCGTAGTTGCATAAACCATAGAGGTAAAAAATAACAATGAACTCAACTCTATAAGGAGCACAATGGAAACAAAGGTTTTAATACTACAAAGTTAGCCAGCCTAAAGCTCCGCTGGAGCGATGAAATAAAGTGAGCGATTTATATTCAAGTTATTTTATTATGTTCTGTGAATGAAATGAAAGTCAAAATTTAAGTTTTATATTATGTATAACAGGCAAACTCCGTGTTACAATGGCTAAAATACTAGGCCTCTATTCTGCCATCGAGTCTCCCACTCAATATATACTGATTTTTTAACCATGCTTGCGCTATTAATTGATTCATTTATTGTGATGTTTTCAGTTTATTATATCTGTGTAATTCATTTTAATAACAATACAAATATTCATTTAACTTCAACCTTCAATCGTTAATTTGTATTAGTATCTCATGTCGGCGTCCGTGGCGCAGTTGGTTTCGTCGCTGGCTACGGTTACGGATGTCACGGGTTCAATTCCCGGTGCGGACAGTTTTCATAGATTGATCTTTCAATCGATTCATGGATTTCTGTACGTAGTCTGAGTTCTCCCTCCCACCAATCCCATCCTCACGGGGCGTAACGAGAGCGATTAGCCAACCACTAGTCCTGTCATAGCCCTATCCTTCTATCCCTACTCTCTTCGAAAAAGAAAAGAGAGGTTGAGCAACTGAGTGACAAGCAGTTCTCGTAGAAAAAATTCTGTCAAGATACCTCCATTAGGAGACCATATGCTCCACATTCTGAGCGGACATGGAAAAAAAAATCTCAAACACAATTAGCAATGAATCGCTGATCCAGTACTGATACAATAGGGCTCTGCAAGGCCGAAGAAGGCATTGTCGAATGTTTTTAATGTAGCTACTTTTCGTATTTGATAGCAATGTTCAAGAATGTCGCTGAAGTTCTGTCAGTCTCATATTACATAATTATGTTTAGTAAAATATGATGACTGGTTTTTATAAATGCACTGGGGAGTTTCCAAAATATTAGCGATAGGTGATCTCTCTCGGCGTGGCAAAATCTTCAGCATTTTCATTCCGCTTGAAGTGAAAACTAGTTTGAAAAAAATCAGCAGCTATTAGATTTACAAATGTCAAACTGTTAAATTGTTTTGTATACTTTTTTATTTCCCTACGGCATCACCGTAGTCTTTTTTAGTATTACACATTGTTACAATTGTTAGCATTTATTTTTTTAGTAAAAAAATAGCGTATTTCTAGGAATTTTCTAAGTGATAGTGTAAAAGTATTTTATAATACATTTACAAGTAATGGAAAAACAAATGAAACATAATTTTTAGACCCAGTCTCATACACAAAATTCCGTGCTTAAAAATTCATTAAAGCAAATCCATAAAGGCTCTTTTTGTTAGCTTCGCGTATTATTAGTTTATTATGGTATGCAGAAAACGCAGTTTAATTTGTATCTGTAATAACCCCATTCTGTAACCGTGTAGTCCACGCTCTTTGCGTTCGTCCTATTCAGTCGTAGTGTCCATGGGTTCGGATCGCCATACGAAAAATTTAATAGATTAGGTACTTTTGTTGTTTTAAAAAGTTTATCAAATAAATTATTCGCTAAGCACAGAGCAAGAGCGGAAAACGTCATGAAATATAAACACGAGATCATTGCATATTATGAATGTTTAACACCTGTGGTATATTCTTAACGTACAAATGTCGGTATTCAACGATGTTATATCTTCGTTGTTTCTGGAAGAAACACTAAATCGAATTAATGACTTATTGATTTAATTATATCAAAATGTTCCTTATTTCAAACTCTACCGTACGAAATAACAAACTTATTTTTATAAATTCTACTTTTACTTTAAAACTGTTTTCTGTACAAAAAAACAAAACGAAAAAGGTATAGCATTTCAAACATTTGACAAACTTCAAAGTCCAAATACTCAAAACTACTATTTTTCAGTTAGTGTCTTCTTCCAGAACAACGACGATATACTGTCTGATTGATAACATTGTATTTGGCCAATATTGATTTAATAATGTGAAATATTGCCAAATGTATTCTTTAACAAAAACTTTATACATATAAAGTTGAGAGTATTCATGATTTGGGATAGATGTAAATATTTAAATTATTATTTTACAAAAATCTTTTCAAATATAATATTTTTATTAATAAACTGAGTAATGATTGTGGATAATCATCCAATGTTTCAAATATATTTCAAAGTTCATAATGGAGATATTTTAAACAAAGTTAAAATAAAAAGTTTCAGTGTAACCCTTTAAAATTATCTGCAATTGTTTTTAAGACTGCTGGCTTATAATATTCACAAATCTTTGCAAAGATCATAATTTTATAAATGCAAAATCTTAAAGTCCAAAAACTTTTCTTTATTTTTAGCATTCAAGTGCATAGATGAACTTGAACTGAAAGTTAACAAATACTTTATATCGTTTATATACAAGAAGAATAGATGGTCATTTGAATAAATTTTAATACTGATTTGATAATAATGACCTCCAACTATAATCGGGAAAATAATCGCATAATAAATTATTTAAAAATTGTCAGTTCAAGTTCATCTGTGCACTTGAATATCTGGATATGCCCAACAGCAAAACCCGGGTCATAAGTGATAAAACTTATGGAGGTTTAAAAATGTGAACGATTCAAACTTACGTATCCTTTTATATTATAAAACTAAATACTCCAAAGTATTAACATGCAGTGAAACAATAGAAAAATATAATAAAAGATACACTTTAAGAATGAAAGATCGTTTTTGAATTGTATTTACAATTAGTCTTTGTTCGAAATATTACAAAAAATATTATCTTTGAACAAAATTCTTGATTGAGACTAAGTCTGAAGACTTAGGTAACTTATTCGAAGTATTGAATGCCGAAGATAAATGTTTAACTGTATAAGGCCATTGTATCTCTGAATCAAATAAAGTCTGCCTTTAATTCCATTTGCTACAAGTGTCTATGGTTGACCTTTTGCAGAAAAACAGTGGGATTTCAATTATTGATTGTGCATTTTCTATTTTAGAAACGTGATGTTTTTTTATTGGATATTTGCAGAACATGTGAGTATTCTTCAGCATGACAATAGTTGCATGGAATTTTAATTGGTTAGGTAACACTGTTTATTTAGAAACGAATGTAATATTTTTCATTTTTTTACGCTATATGTATGTTCTATAAATAGACGTTTCAATCAAATATTCGTTATTCGAATAATATTCAGTTATCTTTGAATACTTACATATTCAAATGTTTGATAAATTATTTGTCTATTATGAATATACTAGTATAACCGTACCCGTCGTAGATGACGGTATTGAAATTGAAATACTGAACGTCTAAAGTAGCTAGTACGTCGGAACTGTGTGTGCATTGCATAACATTTTATTTAATATATGCACCGCGAACACTTAGTTCATGAGAAAATTTCATACCTACATGTGATATGTGATAATAATAAAATGTCTACAGAGCGATCTGGGCTATTATATATAAGATATTTTACCATAAGGTTAACAAGACATGTCTTTGACATGATGCATTGCACTCGGTATCAAGCATTTCATGACAGGAAGTATCGCATTAACATGTTTTATAATGGGATATCTAAAATATCCGATTCATATCACATATTGGATCACAAAAAAGTAATAGATTTTGATTGTATTAAGATTCAATAGACGATGACTTAAAATTTAATGAGATGACGAAAATCTTTTTTTGCCATGGCCGGTCCCAACGCGGAGCATGTGGCTTCCTAATGAAGGAATCTCAATGTAAGTTCTTTATGAGAAATGCTTGTACTCTTTTTCCAAGAGACGGATAGAAGGATAGGGCTAGGTCAGGACTAGTGGTTAGCTAATCGCTCTTGCTATGCTCCGTTTTTGAGGAACGGATGGTTCGGAGGGAGGAATTTCAGACATCGCAAACATGCATAACTACGAAAAGAATTCCATAAATCGACTGAAAGATCAATTTACGAAAATCTCAGCACTGAGAATTGAACCCGAGACATCCTTTAACCGTAGCCAACGACGCTACCAACAGCGCCACGGACGCCGAACATAATACCATTCGCAAAATTTACAACTTTTGATTTCAGCCTCGGTACCATAGTGGAGAAAAACACGAAAGATATGTACTTTGCGGATAGGAAAATTTAATTTCAACAAATCGCAACGTAATTACGAAAACACAGGCCAAGCAATTTAAAACGTCCTATTTTTAGTAAGTTCAAAACCCTTTCTAAGTTACCTCATTTAAAGTTTGATTAAACATTTTATCATTATAGCACCCCTTACACAGTTCATGAATCTTTTCGAAAATTTTTCCAATCAATCGTTATAATAACCCTCAAATGTTTTTAAAACTTTCGAACTCTTGGTCAATTAAAAAAATTAGTTCTAGCACTCCGATTTAAATCTTAACTCAAACAAGCTGACTGATTAAAAAATGGTTTTCCATATCAGAGATCTTTTGTTAGGTCACGTAATATGTGCTTATTCAGTGATGACGTCGTCAGTCAAGTCCCCACTCCAGTAATCAGTCCGGTTTTTTTAAATATTATTTTATCAGCAATCAGTACGTGCAAATAAGCCGATATAATAAAACAAATTAACTAGAAAGAACATTATTTTTCAATACAGTCGTATTTAAAAAACAAAAACGCTTTAAAGCGAAATTTGTTTTTTTTAACCTTCAATTTCGTCTGTGTGACATGATCATAAAATAATTGTATTTCAAATCTTATTAAACCAAATAAGCGCCACGGTGTGACTAAACAGAAATTATATGCGAATTCTTAATTACACTTAGTAATGCAAATTAAGGTACAGAGTTATGAAAGTCTTGGAAACTTTGAATAGGCACTATTAAAAATCGTAATATTAACAGAAAAATAATCTTACCTACAATAATATGAAGCTATGACATATATTAAAACGTATTGGTAGACAAAAAAACGAATCGGAAGCTTGTAAGTAATGTAAGTCTTTAGGAATATGCGATTCCAATGTTGAATGTTGACGTGTTTAACCCACAGGACGGATGATGATGGTGGCGAGGTCAGTAGCGCAGTCCGGAGTGGCAATAGACTGGTAATCCTTTTTCTAAATTCTTCTCTCGTTGTAATATCGAATTTTGATGACTCTCACGCTTGCAGAGAGTCTCCTTTTACAATCACGTATTTGCATATCTTTGCACTCAGTAATATCGTGTATAAAATGATGACTTGATAAAGTGTCATTACATTGAAACTTTTTCTCTTTACAAACAATTATAATTTTCACTGACCGAAGACAAAACATTCTCTGGGATATCACATTACGCAAATCCGCGGCGTCATGTACCCCTACAAGTCAATTTTTATTTCAAAAAAATCAATCCTGTTTTGCATCCCTAAAAGACATACTGTATTTAAATTCTACAAAAAAACACGCGTTAATTATAACGTTTGGTGATTTTTGCAACATTCTATAGATCCGTCAATTTTAATGATGCTAGGGAGCATTCGACCAACGACACGCGTTCCTATGAACATATCGACAGCAGTTTTAAATTTGTGTTAGGTAAATGAAAAACCTTAAAAGATGATTACTCTTTTCTCTTACGTATTTCGCAAAAATAATATATATTTTTAAGTGACATATACTTTTAATTTCCATCCGATGATTTGAAATGCAATTAAAAATAATATTGTTTTTTAAGAAACCATCAACAGCGTTTCGCGTGCAGATTTTATAATTCGACTCACCCTATTGGGTAATATCCAATATTGCTTAAGGCTAAGAGAACATCACTACTTAACAGCCAACGTTAAATCAGTCGTTGCAAACAAGCTTTATAAGGAGCTTAAAGCTTTCATCTAATGGTTTGTGTATCTAATATAATAGAAATCAATAGCAAATTTCATTGGCAACAAACATGCGTTATGTATTATCTACGAACAGTATGTATTAAGGTAATATTATTTAATCTATTTAAGGTAGAGACTATAGAACTAGCTACATAGTAATAAACACATCCTGGCAAATGGGTTAGAGTTATATTATATAATGGAATTTCTGCAGATAGCTATATATAAAAAAAATTATTAGCTTATCAGTGAAAAATTACTCTATCATCGATGGCCGTTGATAAAATGGTTGGAGTTTTCGATATAGAGAAATATAACGGAAAAGTCTCAAGTCTCCTCGAACTTAACGATTCTTCACGATGTGGAAAGATATTTTAATGTATATTAGCCTAAAAAAATATGCGACGACATCGAAAAGTGTTTATAAGGACGAATTTAGTGTCACATAAAGCCTGGATGTACCATAATACTCAAACATTAGCAAATAATATAAACAGCTATTTCGATAGGCTATAGACTCCAAGTGCTAAAGAGATTCAAATTTTACATCCTTACTTTATTTTTTTGCATTAAGATAACTGCAGTGTTTTTGCAATATATTATTATATAATACATACCTATTAATTATATATTATTTTATCGGGCTGCTCCAGAAGCAGTTCTCGTAGAAACTTCTGATGAGATACATACATTAGTAGGCCATATGGTCCACATTAGTAGCGGACAACAGAATGTACATTTAGGTCTAATTGCACTAAGGTATTTTATGTTAATTATTAACTACAAAAAAGTAGGCCAATACATGAGTATGAATTAATGAAAATGTATCTCATAGTAAAAAAAAATCATGCTCAAAAACTGCTTCCTGTCTGTACTGGTGAATTACAAAAATCGCAGGAAACTTTGTAGATACGGTCTCATTTTAGTTTAAAATTTTATCTATTTTTAGGTTGTTTTCCAAGATTGTCGTTTACCGGTAACGCAACGTTTATTGAATTCTTTAAAAAAATTAAAAAAATTTGAGCACATAGTAATACTTAAGATTAAAAAACGTATGATTGTTCCGTCCAGGTATTAAAATAAAACTGTAGTAATACATGAAGTACCCAATAAAGTAATGGTATTTTATGAAAAATAACCAGCAACGCCCTCTGTCAGTATAACACAGTTGAGATTCAAAAGGTCAAGTTTTTATCGACGTATAAATTCAAAGATAAAATCATCGTTATAAAGAATAAAAATCCGCTTAAAATAATCTAAGTATCACACAAAAGAACTTTACAATCACGTTACTCCGAGCCAATCTTAATTGCAAACTTTTTCAGTTACTTACATAAACTTAACAAAAATACAGCACTGATTAAAATCAATAGGGTCAATAATTTTACACTCTTATTTACTCCGATTGATCTATGATCATTTTAATTAAAACTTTAGAACATAATTCGATTCCGAATGTTGCGTAATTAACGAAATCTAACGTTAGGTATAGGATGGTAATTTAAAGTGCCGATTATGAGATATATCAGGAAAGATGTCTTCAGTTCGGGGCGCGACGACAGAATATCGGTCCTTTCATATGGTTGTCCAATTATACGGTCGTCGACCGTATTATTTTCTGCTTTTTCAAAACGTTCACATTTATCATTAAGTAGTCTGAATTGGCGTCGTCTATACCGGTTTCCACTTGAATTCGCTGACTGCTCCGCATTGGCTCTACCTTTTAAAATATCATGCGGAATTCGAATCGTCTATGTTGATGACTCGCCACATATTTATTTGTGTTGATTTAGTGATATTGCATAGCATTGCTGTATTGCATTACTATTTTTTCAGATAGTTCAGTATCATCGTCTTTTATATCCCTTCTTAAAGTTTCTTTTTTTCCCAATTACAAGTTGATAATAACTGAATGGAAGAAACAAGAACTATGAAAAAATTTAAGTATACGGTTTAAAGACGGTAACGTATTATAGTAGTTACACACACTCACAAACACTCGTCAGTACAAATGCATACATTAATATCATTTATTATATTTAAAATATTTAGTATAAGATTTTCCAAAATTGTATGTTAAATTAAATATTCAAAATTCTTTCGTTATAATATATATAGCAAGCAGATATTTCTGATAAAAAATACTATCTCCGGAAAGCTCATTTCCTGATAGAATTTAAACGCAAAACATAAGAAACAATATCAAGTTAACAAAACCTCTTGTACTTAGATATAAACTATAAGTTTTAGGAATCGTGTTCTTAACTTGTGCTATTACAGAAATTTAAACTAGTAAAATAGTATTGTCCTCCGTTTATGCTGACAGTGTGGAGCGTTTGACCCGTGCTATGCTTCTGTTTTAGTATTGCCATCTCATTTGGGTTGCCATCCGTACTTATCCGTCCTCCACAAATTATTCAAAGTTTATTTTACTAAGATTATGAGAAAAAGGTCTAATTGAAAATATGTTTATAAATATTATACTAAACATGTCGTTTTAATACTTCAAACTCAAAGATAAATTTATATTTTTACTGATCCCCAAGATAAAAATAATAAACACACTGTTTAAATAAAGACAAGTTTACCTATAAATAGTATAGAGCATAAAACTAAATAATCAAATAAGTGATTGGTCATAGATCACTTATACTTTAGAACACTATTTTAATACTAAATATAGATCTGCCGTGAATTGGATATAATCATTTAAGTAGTTAGTATTTTTGAACCTTTACAAAAATAAATCTAGCAGCCAGACATTCAGCTAAAATATAAATCTCGAGTGTCCATCTTTGATCTTTCGTATACACGATAAATTCTTGGTAGGGAGTGATTTTATTTTCGATAATATTTTACTTCAAATGAAAGTATCTGACTACTGTTATGTAAATATATTTTACCGTTTTTGGAATAAGTGATTCAAAAGTATTTACTAGGAAACTAAATTTGTAGTGGACCTAGGAATGTAATTGTACAAACAGTTTTATAACAGAACCCATTATTTTTAACAATTTACTGTCTAATAACGATTTTGTATCTGTAACGTGTTATAATATTTGAAAATATCTTTGGTAATGCAATTAATTTTAAGTTTCCTTTTAACGTGGACTTGCTTGAAATCAGTCGAATCCACTTGCTGGGGAAGTACGTGATGTAAGGGGTAGTAAGAGAAAATGTTAGACAATTATTAATTTTGACTATCAGCTCAAATCATTTTATTGATTGAATTTTCGTTTACTCCATAGAGCTCCATCACAATGAGGTTCAACAGTCTTTTAATTCTTTCCATTTATTATCCTACCATTACATAGAATTAGTTTTCCTGTTATCACTGTCACAATTCAGTATTCTTCGGGGATTTTGTACGCAATTAAATGTTTTTATCGTTATCTTTTCTGAACAGGGAAGTTCAGCGACAGTTTATTGAAATGGTCCATCTTACATATAATAGCCCAGACCGGTCTGTAGGCGTAGATGTAGACGTTTTATTGTTATCACATACACATGTATGTATGAAATGTTGTCATGACCTAAGTGTCCGCGGTGTAAATAAACAATACACACAATTCCGACGTGACGCGAAATTCCGAGGCAAACAAACAACGATCAGTCTGGCAGTATGGAAACTAAAGAACGGCTACTTTAAAAATTCAGTATTTCACTTTCAATACCGTCATCTATGATAGGTGTTCTCACTAGTTAGTTGATAATAAACTCCACACTGGGTGCAGTATTACAAAAACAATATTAAGCAATGTTGAAACAATATTAAAAAAAACTACATCAATTTTGATGAAACGAATTGAACGAAAACCGAAAGGGAATTAATACTATCAGACCATATTCAGGTTTTATTTTTAACATAGCTTAACCTAGCAATGACTGGCATAAACGGTTAAGTTATCATGGAAAAGGTTAAAATCACGGTTAAGTTAAAATGTCCAAAAGAACATTTGTAATATATCTAAAAACTTCTGATTTAGTTTTTTCATATTTCTTTATATATTATGTTTGACATTATTTCCAGACAACTATTATGTTCATTCGTCGTCGAATAGTTCATTTTAATGTAAATTTATATGGCCATTTTCTCATATATGACAATGATGCGTTTTTAACTCATTAAATGCATCATTCAATTCCAGAATTAAAATAAGATATGCACGTAGTGCAACTATCAGAACCTAAAGTATACAAGCTTTCTTCAAACTTTGTATTAAAAATAGTCAATCCTATCAGTTAATCAGCATCTTACTTTTCTTAATTACCCCCTTACCATCAGTGCCTACAGCTTGAACTCTCTCTCTTAAAAACGATCTCCCCTTTATTAAAGATGATAAAACATGTATTTTGTACAGTGATCTATAAATTTACGTCATTTCCTCAACCAGGTTATTGATACCGTTAATTTTCCATTAAAAGGTTTTACAAAATAATTATGGTGTTATCTTACCTGTATTCATTTAGAATCTTTCTTTAATATTTTGATATGAAAATTTTAGCTTCCAAAAATAGAAATTTATTGAGCTTAAAGAGGATTGGCAAACGTTTAAAGCTATTTAGACATCACGCCAACATCAAAATAATAAAATAATAGTTGGGTTCGAAAATCCAAGTAGAACTAAAAGCGTTGCGTTTTTTCAATATATTATAATGAATTTTATCACGTACCTTTATACAAATTAAATAAAGAAACTTATAGATTTTTATACACTTGTCTACTAAAAATAAAATTGTATCGAATATAGTTCAGTCGTTTTTGTTAACTCCAATCTTAATATTTTCGTAAATAAATAGCCCGCGTTGAAGATATTTTTTTTCCTAAGGACACCAATAAAAATATTATATATCTGAAAAGTAATATTTTTTCTGCAGTTAAAAACCAAATAACATCAACCGCAAAATATATACAAATTTATGGGGGTATTTGTAGACATACTTTGGCTAATCCCATACACTTTTGCAACTGCAACTGTACTTAATAAGTATTGCAATTTTGATATCATTGTCAGTTATGATGTTTCAATGTGTACATTTCGAAATCCATAACTCAAGTTTGTTAATACTATTCAAATCCAATAAGTGGACAATTGAATAATGGCCGGCCATTATTCATTGTGAAGCTTTTCTGAAACTTTACATGACATAATCCGTTTAAAAGTTTTCAATACACGCAATACACAAAGCTTTTGACAAGCAACTGTAGGAAAACTTCGATGACTTACTAGTAAATCTGTTTTCTGTACACATCTGTATTATTTGTTATGCAAGAACCCGTTTATTTTATTATGATGGAAAAAACTAAAAGAAGTATACCATGTTCATATATTATACATGAGAATAAATTATATTACGATTATGTCATATTTTCAAATTTATGCTTTTAAACAGCTGCAAACAATCCATATTCTGAATCATGTTATTGTAGAATTATGTGTACATTTTTTAATCTGTGTTTTTACGGTGTGGAGTATATAAACTTCTAATGGAGCGTTTTAATTACCGATTTTTTGTAGCTTGGAGTGGTTTTAAATTAAAAGTTCAAAGCCTTTTCTTAAAGAAGACAAGTATTAAAAAATGGCTTAAGTCAACTAATTACTCCCTTTACACGCCATTTTTTTCCAATTGCATGATATTGATGTGTGCAAATGCATTTAACCCTTGATTAATTGACGCTTTATAAGATTACTACAAAATTTGTAATTTATATATTTTATTGTATGTAAAAATTATATAGAACTGGCTTAGCTAACAATATAAATATTAAGCATTATTAGCAGTTCGTATAATGAAAGGTAATGGTTTGTTTGATGATGGAAACTGGTAAAAACATCAGTTCATTCAACCAGTTAGTTACATGCTGACAGATGCATTCATTGTGTAAATTTTATATTATGCTGTTTGATGCTTCCATTTTACAATAAAATTATATAGCCAAAGAATATCGGTTGAACTTATCACTATTGAAGAACATATGACATAAACATATAGACTAAAAATTATGTATTCATCATAAAAAAAGGAAAATTAACAGCACGAAGGTTGATACAAATGTGTCATTAATTGAACAATTATTGTAAAAATGTTCTCCATCAACTGTTATTTAATTTAAGGTAGTAATTTTTTCGTGACATGTAATTGAAAAATAAAAGTTTAAATTGACTTCACTGTATAAATAAAATAATCATAAATAATTCAGGATTTACAAAAGAAAGTAAAAGATTTCCAAGAGACAAGAAAATCGCCTTTTCTTTGACTGAAACTAATCCAGCAGGTATCTGTTTTATCCAAATAAAATACTGTAACTGTTGGTACAGCCGTCTCTATTTTTAGATATGGACGTTATTAAAGGGATTATTCTCCAGAGATTGCAGTTGGGGCATGTAGATTCAATTACGCTTACTAAGCTCCATGGAATAGTGGCCAGAAGTTTTACCACACACGTCTTGCATGAAAGCATTTTAAGTATTTATGGAAACTGTTTGAGCTTAATTCCGTAGAGTTACTGTACACGAACCTTTAATGAGGTTTGGATAAATATTTGAGCAGGTTTGTGTGACAATAAGCAAGTGTGGAAGCTATAGTTTTTTTGATAGTTAAACAATGAAACTCATATATTGAACCAAACTAAAATTCATGTTAACTGTTGTTGCAAATGTTTTGACTTTTAACATTGTTGTAACGTTTAAACACTCTAATTCCTATTAACATTAATCAAAGGAATAATATTATAGATGACTGGCAACGCTGGAAAATGGGTTTTTTTTAGAAATTAATTTATAACTGACATATTATTATATATACAGATACTTACATGTATAATTTAATTTAAGACATCGACTGAGGGTGCTTGATGGAATTTCTATTTAATACAGCATCTTGCTGTTATAGTATTCACCAATTCTGCATGACTAAATAACTTAAATAATTCTTTTTAAAGAGAAAACATAGAAAGATGCAGAAATATTTTCGAAATTGCACAAGAATGTCTAGTGATCCCGCCAAGTATTGCGTTCAGCAGAATTAAAATTTGAAAATTTTCTCTTATAATTTTTGCGACTTAAATTTTTTTTTACTTCTCACCCCTTTATTAGTAATGGAAAATGTATTTTTAATATCAAAATTTGTGTAACTTTTCATGATGCTGGTAAAACACGTTATATAATTGAAATAAATATTATTGATTAATTATTAAATCAATTTCCAAACATGCTTAATCGATTTCTCGCAGTCGCCTACTATCAAGCATAACATCAGTGATACTGCAATATGACGTATGCCAAAAATAATTAAAAATTATGACCTAATAGTAGTCCAATTACATATCTTCAAAAAATCGCATGTCAACAAGGTAAACACAGACAACATGACGATAATAAATACATTGCTACGTTTTACTTTCTCCCTGAAAACTCCAGGATTCTATTAACAACGATAAGGTAATTATGGTATATATTTACATTGATACATTTAGCTATTTTTAATTAAAAATCTAAATAATAAAACAAGGTTTTAAAGGTATACGTAAATTTTTTAAGTTAAACAAATCTATCTTTATATATAAATGAATGTTTGTTTATTTGCTCTCTATGCGTTCCTTTACCATTCATCCGATTTTGATGAAACTTTGCTGAGTTGTTGTGCGCACAGATGCTGTGTGTTTGAAAAATATAAATGAATTACTATATTTTAAAAAAATTGGACTTTTTTCGGGTTGAGAAAAATAAATCTGAGCTTAATGTCGGGTTCGAGTAACAAGTGTGATATTGACACTCGTGCTCGGGCCGTGCCGGCACTGAAGAAGACGTGCTCGGACCGGGTAATTTTATGAAATTTCGGCCCGTGCAGACCTCTAATCCAAAAGCACTTCAATAAACAGAGTTAAAACACAAATTCTTTCTTTCTTTGAGTAGCATTGAAACGCATGCCGAGATTCGCTACTAATATATAAATATACCAATGTCCTGTGATTTTCCTCAAAACTTTATTTGTCAAATTATAATATTTCATTATTCGTGTTTTTTTCTATGTCATAAAACATGAAAACAGTAATAAAATATAGCTTTTTTCTGTTTATAATTATCATCAATGGTTTGAATAAAATGAAGACATTTTACCAAGAAATCTATAAAGTAATAGACTACAATATTCCTAAACTAATTTTCACAAACTGAAGTTGACAATCTCTATAAGCAAAAAGGATTGTTTATGAGCTAAATTAGTTTTCAAACAAAAGAGAATTAAATATTTTTAACAATCCTTTTGTCAGTGGATTGTTCAAATAATACTTTAACTCTTTTTGATATTAATTTTGAGGTTGTATATTTATTTAAATTTCATCTACTTCAAGTTAGCAACAAAACAAAAGCTGTTGTGAATTTTATTGTCATATATTATTTCTTTTCAGTTTATTTCACAGTGGTAAAACATTAATGTTAAAAACACTAGCATGCTAGATGGTGTATTCCAATTTATTTCCGAAACATAAGCATCCAAAATCCTTGGAATTTTGATAGGAATTTCACATAGTTAGTATGCGAATCCCTGCTAATTTTTGCCTTAATTTTAAAGTAGTGATTAATATATACATCTACATTACATTTGGAAAGAAACATAAATCATTTAATTGAATTACGCATGATATCTTTTGTATAATAGTGTTTATTAAATGTATTGTACATAAAATATGTTTAAAACAATAAATACGTGCCGTACATTACACAACTGTATTTTTTTAGCTATATATTTTTACGTTTCTCAAATAGATTGTTTTTAATACGGCCGCTAATTTCATTAATGGTAGTAGCTAATTGCATAAATGGTCAATAACTAATGCTATAAAGGTTCAGTTGTTAATTGTGTTTGGTCAGTAAATATTTTCCAAATAAATAAAGGTTAGATTTAATTAAAAAACTGATTGTTTTATATAAATATATTTTCCATTAAATATCCATTTAATTTAATAATTAACCATTTTATACACATTATTGACCACGTATATACTAAGCATTTATTCAATTAATTCCATTTATTATTTCTGACTGATCAAAAATTTAAATATCTACAGATCCAATAAATGCAGACTTTGTTGTAAAACAATAAAAAAATCACAAAATTATGATAACTTTATTAATTTGAGACATCGACTGATGGTGCTTGATGAAATTTCAATATCAAATTTGTATTATTGAGATTTTGTACACTTCCATGTATTTTGTCACTAACGACCCGGGTTTCGCCTTTCGGCATCTTCAGGCATTCGAGCACACGAATGGACTCGAACTGACAGACAGTAAACAGTGTATAACGTTTATATAGAAGATACAAATACGACAAATATTATTTACGAGATAAAATCTTATACGTCTAGGATCCACACTGATACCTGAGCTAAAATAACACTGTTTACTGTCTGTCAGTTCGAGTCCATTCGTGCGCTCGAATGCCTGAAGATGCTGAAAGGCGAAACCCTTGTCGTTAGTGACAAAATACATGGAAGTGTACAAAATCCCAATAATCCAAATTTTATAACATTATTGTGTAAAATTATCAAATTTGTTATATCCAACGAAGACTTTCTGAGGATGATTTGTAATCCTTTTTTTGATCCTAATTTTGAAACCCTAAAGCCCTAACGACTAGTTCGACGAGTTAGTTTATTTTTGGAGTTGTATGATTTTTATCAAGTAATATCTTGATTCTGACGAGTTAATACTTTGATGATAAATTGCAAAAACTTTTCAGTGTTGCCGTTATGATTATAAAACGTTGGACTAAATAGGACAAGTTTTTCAAAAATTATTTTGACATCAATCACGAAAATTTGTGTCCACTTATTTACATTGGAAATTGAGTCACAAAAGTGTTTATCACAAATATACAAAAAATCTTCTTTTTTTTAATTATGACAAAGCCCATATTTTTTTCATCTGAGTTTTTTTCAGATGCTGAAAATAATTAATTTTTATCAATTTTGTTGTTATCCGAAGTGTAGTGATGTCCAACCTTTAAAGAAATCTGAAATATTCTAAAAATAAAACACAATTTTTTTGTACTACTCCCACATGTTAATAATGATCAGGACTGGTATAATGCCTTTTGAAAAAAAATTAACAGTTAACACCTAAAGGGTGAGTTCTGAAATACTTAATTATTTCTTTAAATATTCCGTAAAATCGTTTTTTAGTATTATGCGTAGAAATTAATTAAAAATATATATCTTAATAAGGTTTTTGAGTAAATATTATGTTGTATAAACATATTGGTTGTGGCATATTTCAATAAAATATTGAGTATTTATTTTGTTATATCGTCATTGTTGTGGAAGAAGACACTATCTGAAAAATACTAATTTTGAGTAATTGAACTCTGAAGTTTTTCAAATTGTTGAAAAGCTGTTTGAATCAGTTTTAAAGTAAAAGTATAATTTATAAAAATAAGTGTGATCTTCCATACGGTACAGATCAAACTAAGAAACATTTTGGCATGTCATTTTTTGATTTAGTGTTTCTTCAAAAACAGCGATGATAAATGTGTTCATTTTAGTTTAAATAATAATAATCTTTTATGATTTTCAACTATTTGTGAGTTGTAAGTCACGAAAATATTTAAATTGTGAAATTATAGACTTACAAATATCTGAATATATTATATTTATAACATTAATAAAAATGTCGCTATGGAATATTTAAATATCAATAAGCAAAGCTGCATGAAAGTTCCGTTCTTCTTTACATTCAACTATTCAGCTTCATCCTGATGAAGTTGACACCTCTAAGCCGAAACGTACCTGCCACGGAGTAAATGTATTAAAAATAGTATAATGCTTATTTCTAGGTGTAAGCAATTTGGCATTTTTAAACATAGTTTCATAGAAAAACGTTTTCTATAACGATTATAATACATTATACCTTCCGAGAATGATATGAAATTTGTTGTTTTTAAATTATGGTTCAAATATCGTTCTAATTTGATTCCATTCTTTAATTTTCAACATTCAAATGAATATTCATTGTTTCTAATAAATGAGCTATATAAAGTTTATGTCAATTCAATAGATTTCTTGTTTCTACTACTGAAAAACGTGTGTTAATTAATTTTACTATTTTAGACTAGATAACTGATACCAAGAAAGTTTCTTTGAACTTAAACAACAAGATTAGTTGGCATTGTAATAAGTATATATTCAAGTCATTGCCATATTTTTTAATTAGTAAATTGATACTAATATTTAAATACTACCAAGCGCCTGTTATTTACCGATTCAATATCACTGCTATAGACACGTAATATGATTTTATAAAATCCATTTTTCATTTTCAATGGCTAGTATTATTAAGTCATTAAATATCACATCATTAATTTTCAAATAAGTATTTAAGCTTTTTATTATTGAGAATAACATGAAATTTGATAAAAATATTTTTCTGTTATTATTTAAAAAAAAAATATTATTATTTCAGCTTAAATATCAAGTTGCTTAATTATATTTTGTTATTTATTACAGAGCTCCATAGTAAATAATCACAGATTATTAATAAATATTATAGGCTAGCTTAATATAAAATTAATAAAATAAGCAAGGCAAAGTTATATATATTATTGCTTAGTACTCACTTTTGGGCATTTTGTAACAGCTGTTCTATGGCATTCTCAGAGTAATCATCGGGCTCGATTCCGTCTTCTAAAACAAAAGGAAAATACATCGTTTTTATAAAAATGAAACAAAGAAGCGTATATTAAAAAACAATGAAAAGAATACAAAATGTGATGTATATTTTTTAGATATTAAGACATAATGTAAAACGAAGCAAAATGTTCAGTTCAAGAATTATGTATTTTAGTTGAAACCTTTTGTGGCATAGCTCTGACGATAGTGCGATGGTGAAAAAGCTATAAATAGTACTACATAATTTTTAGAGAAGTGAATACATGGCAATTTTTTACCCTACTATAAGTAAATGCCAATCTAATCAATACATGTGAAAAAATCCTCAACGTTCAGAAAGTCTATTTATAGTGAAACGGACGTTCACTTAGTAACTCATATAATGAGGTGTGTTTTTTACATCAACTGAATGTATTCCCCAATCAATATTAAGGCTTATCAATATTTCAGATAGATATTGTGTTATATAGTATTTTTTGTATATTTAATGTTGTTTACCATTAAACCATGTTGGCAAAAGACAACAAAAGATACAATGTGAATAGTTTTGATTCTACAATTTTACAATCTAATTAAGACAAATAATCGTATATTGGTCCTTCAGGCGAGTCGTCAATGTTTGTGATGGTTTGTCTTATTAGTTTGTGGTGTCCACGGGTTTGAATCTCATAACGGACAATTCCATGAATTGATTTTTCTATATTATCTGTTATGTTTACATTATTCTCTCACCCATCCGATTCCAAAAACAGGACATTGGTTTTTTAATCCTATCCTTCTATTTTTACCATCTCCACGAAAGAGTCCTCATAAGAAGTTCACATGATCCACATTGGGAGTGGACAAAAATAGGCAGGGAGCATCAGAATGACACTTCTAATACGATAAATCTGGGTAACTTTGGCCTAGTTCTAAGGGTTTTTTGTATTTTTATGGTTCGCCATTGCATTTATGTGTATACCACACATAAATGTTCTACATAAAAATGTACTGATGACTTAAGATATAGTAAGTTTGCATCCAAATCGGGTAACTTAAGCCCACAATACAAATAATCAATGTAATAACTATATATTCAGTGATTTTAACGTCTTGTTATGCTTTTATATATTCTGTACATAATTGAGATGGTAAAAAATATGCAGTATTTGGTTTATAGATTAGTAATACAAATTTAAAATATGGCTTATTTATTATATGGCCAATTATATTTCAAGATATGTTTTTAAATTGTGTTTAATCATTCCAAACTGATAGCTTACAGATTCAACAATAAAATCAATTATCTTGCAAATTAATTTCTATTTTTACCACCAATATGGCATTAATGTTATCATGGTATTATAACAGCATAACGTCAAACCTTTTTCCATGTTGTGGGCTAATCTTAGACTAATGGGAAAACTTACATAAATTGATGGCACTACCACAAAACGATAAAAAATCTTTAAAAAATAGTTACTTTATAACAGCATAACGTGAAGTTTCGCATCTTTTCCGAATGGACTCGAACTGAGTTCGAATCTTAGACTAATGGGAAAACTTACATAAATTGATGGCACTACCACAAAACGATAAAAAATCTTTAAAAAATAGTTACTTTATGACAAATTACTGTTGCTATTTTACGCTACGATTTTTTATTGCTACGGTTTTGATTTTACTTATTATGGTTTGAAGGTTAAGGCATTCTTTATAACGTGAAAACCTTTTGATTTACTTTAAATAAAAATTTACACGGAACTAAAAAATATGGGTATGTCAAAGGATTTTTCACACTTTTTGTTTAACCAGATTTCCCTTTAAGCCTTTAGCTATCCATCCTCTAGCCTACCTTTATTTTTTTTTCAGCTCGACCGAGGCTATTCTATTTCAAAGCTGTGAAAAAATTTACGTAATAATGAGTTTCACCGACAGCGAGACTGGGTTGAAGGAATTCATTTATTTTTCTTTTAAAACAACGGTAGATGTTTTAAATAAAAGTAATTAAAATTTAATACATTACTTTATACATAATATATATAATAAAATAACTAAATGACTAATAAAGAGAACTAAATTATGCAATTATTGTTTTGGAACATTTCCTTGTTATTGATTGATGACTCACCAAAAAGTCATGTTAGCCTTATTGTCAAGTTCTATAAAAACTGAATGAATAATAATTAAACACATTCTACCTTGATAGCACAATTGTGAGTGGTTAGCAGTCCATAAAACATGTATGTTTTAAATATGTTATTTGAAATGACACAGTACATCAAAATAAATATTGAGACTAGTCTTTTGATGGGATGTGTTTAAACAGAGAAAAATATATGTGTGAAAAAGAAATCCAACTCGTTTTGACATTGGTATGTTGAAAAATACATTAAATAACTCTTTGGCGAGATATAAAGTAACATCTACACATAGAAGTATGTTGGTATGTTTCTAGAAGTGAAACAGATTCCTGAATGACAGGGATCTGAATTAAATATTCGAAGATGTTCCGACCTTTTTTGTTATTCGAATATTTGATTAATTGTTCGAATATTATCTTTCAGTTAAAAATTTACTAAACCGTTATAAATTATACTTACGAGGAACTTCGTTAGTCGTTGCATTTCATTTTAGGATAGTTATTTTTTATTATTTCAAACAATAAAATACTCACTATAGGTGGTATTTGTCCCAACAGTAGCATTATAAAAGCACATTAGATTAAATTTATATACTGACGCGCTCATTCTAAGCTTAATCTCATAACATATAATATTTATTTTATTAAATACAGTGAAAAAAATATATTGTAAGCCCTTTTGAATGATAAAATAAGGTGAAATATTATTTTGCACTTTCAAAGCTTAATTATTGTATGCGTAAACTACTGTTCTTCACGTTTTAAAAACTGTTAGAGTAAAGTCGAATATTTGAATATTTCAAGGTTGTAATATTCGTTATTCGAACAACTTATTTTACGAATATTTGAAATCTCTACTGACCAACTGTATCAATACACATTTAATAATTTCAACTCAAGGACTATTGTACTCTACGTATATTGTTGATTGACTATCTAAAAGTCACTTTAAATATACTTATCTCTCAAAATTACTATACTCCCAATTAATGTAGCGGCCATTGTTATTTAAAGTAATTTAAAAGCCTTGTGAATTCATTTAAATTTCTTTTATATTTACTGATAATCTCCATAACTTGTGTTAAGTACATCTTTAGTAATCCTTTTAATTTGAAATTATTAAATAATTACAGCGCCTTTTTTATGTTTTATATTTTCTATAAATATTATTTAATTTTGAAACTTCTAATACGTGTGTTAAAAAGCCGAATTTCAAATTTCAGCGACCTACGCCTACCGAATGCGGAAATGAATGTTTACATAAACTCTCCCTTGTGACCTTATATACCTGCATGCATATTAGATAAGAAAAGCTTTTTACAACATAGGAAACGATTTCTTAACCGAAATTCGTGAAAGTAATTTAAAATTATTTGCATTTTATAACGTTAAACTTGAAAAAATTTCAATCTAACCTTGAAAAAACACAAACCCATAAAATGTGTGGCGTGTTCAAAAAGTTATTTGAATGAACTCAATCAAATAAGAAAATAAATTAATTAACTCTACATATTCGACAGTTATTATACAATCAGAACTGATGAAACAATGTAATTTATCAGAGCTACATATAAAAATTATTTATGATTAATCAGAATCAATATAAAAGAGAAATAAATATAATTATGACATAATTAATTATTTATGTTCTATACGTACATAACTTTCCCATTCAGTATAAAACAACCATAAGTGCTAAAATTGTGATTTTCTGTTTTGAATGTAAAAATTTCCGTAGGATTTACATAATTGTGGTTTAAGAACACCACTATTATGTAAATTTAATATTAATATTTAAATGCTAAATCAAATATTTTTGATGCTTAACATATTTAACAAATTTAAAATATTTACAATTAAAAAACTACACATATCGCGATATTTTCTTTTTTCACTCAAGTCAAATGGTAGTGTTGAGTGCAAATCAACCAAAAGTGCAGTTGTGTATCTTCGTACCTGAGATATTTGATCTGAAAAGAGTACCTACATATTTTAAATGGATGAAAAATTTCAAATGCGATTTTTTCAAAACTATGAATTTGCAGTTATGGTTGTTTTATACTGGATGGGCGATATGAGAGATAATAATTTTAAAAATATCTTGCAATTGATGAAAATCATTATCATTTTTTTATTAATTAGGAAATTAAAGAGTTAAATTCGCGAAGCATAATAACTGTGTTGGCTACAGGCTAGTAAGAAATACACATGATTAAGAAAAAATCGATGTAAATTTTTATATAGATACACTGGAGCTTTAAGCTCGGTGCCTACCATTACATACGTAAAGCTGTAAATGACGGCATACGGTCTATTTACCGGTTGGGAGTAATCTAATATTCTAGCAATCACAGTGTAAATTTTCCGAACCACCGTAAAATTTTCCTCGTAATTAAATCACACGCAGTCTGGCAATCTTCGTTACATAAATATCTATTTATTAGCGTGTGTGTAATTGAAATTGTATATGGTTTAAATTGAAGCTGTTTTATCATATTTTATATATTATAGCTACTACTCGAGAGTGTACAAGTGATGCTTATTTATAAAGAAAAAATGAAAACTTATTTCATGTCACGTATTTGTGTAATTAAATATTATAACCATTTTCAATCCCTTAAAGAGATAATTGAAATTAAAATTATTTTCATTTGTCATGGTTTTTGTGGAAGACAAAAAAAATTTCTTCCACCCATCCGATCCAACAAAAACGGGGCGTAGGGAGAGCGATTAGCTAACCACTATCACACACTATCCACTCATGGATATGAATCCCCGATCGGAAAGTTTTCAGAAATCAATTTACCAATCGGTTTACGGATTTCTGTTCGTAAGCATGGATGTTTGTGAGATCTTAAATTTCTTTCAACCCATCAGATCTTAAATACGATTAACTAGCCACTAGTTTGGTCCTAGTCATATTCTTCTATTCCTATTCTCTCCGAAAAAGAGAAGTTGAGCAACTGAGTAACAAGCAGTTTTCGTAGAAAACTTCTATTGAGATACCACCGTTAGGAGACCATATGCTCCACATTGGGATGGGACAAGGTAAAAAATATATACGAAAAATAACACTTGTTTGTTAATTTCCAATACAATTATTTTTTAGTGCAAAAAATTGAAATATTTTAGTCTAAAACCATATTGTGCCAGGTTTATATTATTTTTCATTAAAAAAAAGTGTGAACTCATATTTATGGTAGACCAAAAAGTTTCCATCTGGTAGGAGACTTAAACAAAATATATGCTCTAATAATATACATATCGATGATTGTGCTCATGTTAACCCTATAATTGACATAGTTGCCATTATATTGGAAACGACAGCATGTCTCACACACCCATTGATAAAGTTCAATAATTGAACCAGCAACTTCAGCTGTCAAGCTGTAATGATGTATTTTAATAGTGGCAAATAGTACTGGCAGAATATCGATTAACTAATTAAGAGTAGACATAATAAAAAAAATGATACTAATAATTGTTTTTTTTTTGTTGTAGTTTTATTTATTTACATTTTTGTTAAATGAATGTCATTGAAAATTTTTCATTGTTGGTTTCAATTATAAAAAAAAGTAATATTAAACATGAAAATATCCCTATTTAGTTTTTGTGCGTGATGTAGTGCTTTAATCTCCGTTCCGCCGGTAGCACACTTGACATAGTCCGTCATTTATGTGTAACGGGTCTAATTTGGACACAGAGAACATCTTGTTTTATGTCACTGTTCCATATTTGAAATTTTTGACGTTTACGAAATGAATCGTCGGAGTTGTATTTTTTTAATCAAACGGCGAAACGGCGATAGATACAAATGTATTTAGACGGTTATATTAAAAAAAATATTTAATACTTTGTAACTTATACTTAAGATTGATATTTATTTATCTAAAATTTGAATAAAGTGAAGAAAACATCAATATTTATTAAATAAAATATGATACTTTTTATAACCACAGAAAATACGGAACAAAAAATTACTCCAATTACATGACATATGTCATATTATTTATTTCTAAAGGGAACATTCCGCCACTTAATATTACGAAAACATTTTCTGAACACGTGACAAACCTCCATGCTTTAATATGTTGTATAATATGAAATAAATTTCAATTAATTTGTGTAGGTATGTAATCAATCATTAATTTATTGCGATGCTTGTGAAAATTAATTGAAACGTTGTAATCAAACAAATATGTAGTAAATGTTTGCAGCCAATGGCATTATTCATTCGATTGAATTTCCTGCTGCGTGTGACATGATTGGTCAATTATCTGTCCTGCTGGTTGACTGGTCGAACGCTGTGCATAGGACATAACATTATATTAGCCTATGGAATAGGAGTTTTATTAGTCGTTGTTGGACATTTCGGATCAACTTTGGCAGATTATCGCAAATTCGTTAGCTTCATTGTACACTAGAAATATAATTATTGTTTATTACTTAAGGTAATGCATAATATATATTTATTAAATCCGGTTAGGATACAGTTAGGACTTTCAATCCCGGAATTTGGGATCCTGAAATCCCGAGATCCCGGTCAATTATTTAGTCCCATAATCCCGGGATTTCGGAATTTAATGTCAATGCTAAAAAATAATTCATATATCAAATTAAACACGTCCTGATTAACTACGTCTACTTCAGTTTGTTCATGTATATATGTTTTTTATAATAACTATACAATAAAAATAAATTTATTGTGGTCTTCCTCCTTCTCACATCCGTAACGGCAATTTAAAATGAAGGAAAAAGGAGTATTGCTTCTTAAATGGATAGCGGACAATATTCTTTTGGATTCCACCCGCTAAAACCCACGTTAAAATTTTTTTCCCATGTCCACTCCCAATGTGGAGCATATGGTCTCCTAATGGAGGTATCTTAACAGGATTATTCTACCAGACTGCTTGTTACTCAGTTGCTCAACTTCTCTTTTTTCAAAGAGAGTAGGGATCGAAGGATAGGGATAGGACAGGACTAGTGGCTAGCTAATCGCTCTCGCTACGCACCGTTTAGATGGGATGAGTGGAAGGGAAGACTCAGACTACGAACAGAAATCCATAAATCGATTGAAAGGTCAATCTATGAAAACTGTCCGCACCGGGAATTGAACCCGAGACTTCCGTAACCGTAGACAGCGACGCTACCAACTGCGCCACGAACGCCGACCTTAAAAATGCAAAGATTTAAATAAAATATAACCACAATTACTTTGACATTGTGTCTTTTAATATATTTTTTTTGTAAATGACTGATTTCCAATGAATAAAAAAAAATCACTTCCATATCCAAAATTATTTTTCAATCATTTATACATTCCAATTGAAGCAGTAATGGACACAAAATAAATTTTAGATATACAATTTAAAACATGAAACTGTACTTAATGATCAGTCCCAAAATCCTAGGATTATAAAGAGGGTTCGGAATTTGATGATCTAGATACAGTAAAGTGCGCTGTCTAAAAATTATACGTACTGCCGGTCGTATAGTCGTGTAGTCAAGCACTCGACTACCTGGATGGAAACTTTCATTATAATAAGGTTAAAGAAGATGATAATTACAATCAGTTTACGTGAAACAAGTTCTCATAAAATTTAGAAGAACTAATATGATACTAGTGAAAATGGTAAACAAAAACGTTATCTAATAATTGAGTATGTTTACCGCTTTGAAAAAGTAATATAGTGCAATGTATTTACAATTCTAATACGCAAAAGCAAAATTATTTCTTCGATTTGTTATTTCATTAAAAAAGAACTTATCTTAAATAAACAAGACATTAACAAAGAGACTTTAAACGAACGTTTTTACTTTAATAACCTTAAATGCAAATTTAATTACTTTGGTCGAATGGAATGGGATTCTCTTTTCGGATAACAGGGACATGAACAAATATTTGATAAAGAAAAACCTATTCAAGAAAAAGATTTATCCGGTTTATTTCTGATAGTCTCATGTGGAAGAAAATTACGAGCTTATTTTCAATATAAAGGATTATCAGGATCAATGATTTAAATTATTCATGCATTGGAACAATGCTCAAAGAAAAGGGTCCTTTATGTGATTAGAAAATCCCACGCATGTATATTTAGGGGCAAAATATTGAATATGTTTATTCAAGTAAATGGGTATTAATATATAAATATATACATATAAAGATGTGAGTTGAGCTTGATTTTCAAAGATTTTTAAGAGTTATGATCACTACGTTGGGATTCGAAGTCCGTTAAAAAAAATATTAGTGGCGTTTGTAATTTGTTTTACAACCATTAAAAATGTCTAATATTGTGCACACAATCTTGAAGTTGAGTGACATGATAGTTAATGAGCAAAATGTCACTGAGCATACAGCTCAGTTCATGTGTGATCATGTCCTTATAACGAATAAATGAATGTGTACTCCTCTTTGTTTTGTAACGGAATGGCAGCATTCGATATTTAGAATTGTCTTTTAAAACTAATCTTATAATTTCCATAAGCTATACTATGAATTCTTTTTAAAAAATGTTATATTGTAACAAATTGTAGTTTCAGATAATTACTAACACCCACAAAACCTCAATTACTGTACAAAATTAACGTATACACAATTCAATGAAAGAAATTAACCGCCATGCGTATGTGAATTCATTATGTAACCTTTAAAGTTTGTGTTTGAGAATTTGTTTCCGGAATTAATTTAATTGACCTACTGCGTGATTCGACCGAACATCTGATTCATTTAGTGTTGGTTCATTTAGTTTTGAATAAAATATTAGTCTGCTTTTAGTATTCGTTAATTTGTGAACGATTTGTTTGTGAATTAAAATCAGTTGAATCAAATTTCAAAACATGAATTACAAGCTTAAAACATATTAGATATCGGAATAGAATACATACAAATTTCTTCTCCAAAGATGATATTTTAAATTAATTGTATTCAATATTAGCTATATTATTATATTATATTATTGTCCCAATTCAAGTTATGTTATTTTTCCTCCACTAATTATTTCAACTGGAAACAAAAATACATAAATGTATTCATTGAAATTGAAGTTATCTTATAACCAGAAAGGTCATGTCAAAAGTATACGAAAACAAATAATGCATCTTGAATAAAAAAAAAAGTTTTTTCATTTTAACGATACAACCTGATGATACTCTTGCAATAATTATTACCTAGTAGCTACAATTTGTACAATAGATTTGCTCAATGTAAGATGCGATTGAGAACACAGCTCTTGAAGATTGCTTTATTCAAAATGAGTATTTCTGAAAGACGCTTTTTGCTTGGAGATCTAATATAATATTGCATAGAAAATGGTGAAAGTTGCATAATAATTGGAGCCACAAGTAGGTTTGCTATTTCTTAAAAAAATGTATTATAAAAGATGTTTTTTTAGAGTTTAAAATGAAATAAAACATTTAATAATCGTGTTTATGCTCATTATATTGGATGTACTGAAAAGATTATTAAATATCATTAGAATTTAAAAATGATTTCTGACATGTGGGTGACTTCGCTGGCTGGAAGAAAGCGTAATCTCGAAATCCAATTTTCAAGCACTCTCTGAAGCAGCTGCTGCCGTATATCGGCAATAACGAGGCGAATGTTGGATTCAAGGTCATTAAGCGTTGCTGGTTTATCGATGTAGACTTGCGACTTCACAGATCCCCACAGAAAGAAGTCCAAAGGTGTTAAATCACATGATCTCGGTGGCTAATTCATGGGTCTATTCCGCGAAATTATGCGCTCAATGAAAGTTTCCTTTAGCAAATTGTTTGTGGTGTGCGCTGTATGGCATGTTGCCAAGGCTGCCAGTTTAAAAAACAAACCTCTAAAAAAACATTATTTATATGTGAAATTCAATCAGAAGTAAATGATACACATCAACGTTTTTATTTTACATTTTATGTTTATTGAAATTCACAATTGTGAGATTTTGTGTTATTTTTCGATATTTTCATACGTAAACTACTTCAAAACTGCTATAAAAATCGTTGATTCCTTAGAGATCAAATGCGTATTAATTTTATCACAAAAAATATTCTCAATATATATAGAAAAATACTCTCATTTTAAAAGGCGTGAACTGAAAGAAACATCTAAAAATATTATGTATAGAAATATAAAATATTTTTCGCTGTGAACAATATGCTTGCGATGTTTTTCCCATTGCATTAAAGATTCTTTGATATTTTTTACGTAGGAAAACTGTTGTTAAAAATTTTCCAAGTAGGTATTCACTTTATGTAAATCGTGCCGTGGAAATTCTATACAAACAAAATATTCGATTTTCATTACAGGGCTCTCTAGAGTCTAGAGAAAGCCCACATACACAAGCTAAAAAACATAGTTGAACAAGGTATTTAGGTAAAGGTTATTTTTGATGTTAATATTGGGAGTGTTAGTCGAGTATTTTAAAACGGAATTAAATTGTTTTTCTTTATCTCGTTAGCATTAATTGGCTAGCATTGTCAAGGTTAAATGACGTTTAAGTATAGAAATGAATTACGAAACAACGGCATTTAAAAAAAAAACTACCCGATTATTAGAGTATTGTTATGTACAGGCAATATAGGTTAAAGGTTAAAGTGATCGAAGTCGTTGTCTTCAGTTGCGGTGTTCACGGGTTTTAATCCCAGTTATTAAACTTTCATAAATTGATTTTTGATCGATGGTTTATGTTCGAAGACAAGAATATCATTGATTGGTCCCATCTTATCCATAATCTCTTTGAATAAAAAAGTTTGAACGACCGAGTAGCAAGCAGTTCTCTTTGATGTAAGCTCCACATTTTTGATCGTGTGTGGGGTACAATAAGTAAGGGATCGGCATACAAAAGGTTGTCACCATTCATCCTTAACGGGAAATTATTTCTAAACGCTTCATTGGGAATCCATATGTTATATATTAATACCACATTAGGAGTGGAGATTGCAGAATCGTTGTTCCGGCTGTTTTTTTCTATTCCGAAATACCGGTATTATGGTATTGAATACTGGAATTCACAAATCAAAATTAATTCTATATTTCAGGTAAAAACAATAATTTTTATGAGCCTTCAGACGGAAAATTCCTGCCACAGGTGACCTTGAAAACACGCATCGATATTTTGTTGAAGGCACATGTGTATACACAAATGGAAACTCTGGAATCAAAGACGGCATTCTCCACGTTTTGTCAAAAATGAGTTAGATATGTCATCATGTAGAGCTGGCAATTCCGCATTTAAATTTAAATAAAATAATGCCTAAACATGTAATTTTTTAGAATTAACATCGAGTTTGTAACAAACAAGTGGACCAATCAGTGCAATGTATTTCACCGTTTTCAATATGGCGCTTCATACATAATGTGTATTGGTGCAAAACAAACTGGGCAGATTTCAGCTTTCACCAATCAAAAATGGCAGCTATGCTTAGTGGGAAACAAAAGTGGAAGTTTTATTTCGGAACACGATGTCAATTATATTAAAAAAAAGATTAATCCATCTCCGCTCCCAACGTGAAGCATATGGTATCTTAATGGAGGTATCTCAACAGAATTTTTCTATTAGAACTGCCTGTTACTCAGTTGCTCAACCTCTATTTTTTCACGAGAGTAGGGATATAAGGATAGAGCTAGAACAGAACTAGTGGTTAGCCAATCGCTCTCGATACGCCTCGTGAGGATCGGATGGGTGGGAGGGATTTATAATACGAATTTATTTTCTTGTTTTCAGTCAAGCGTTGGATCTTTCAGAAGTTGCAACCATTATTGCATTAGTGATGACAGTTTTTTTGTTAGAATATATTAATCAGTTTAATAACTAATTAAATTTCCTATGCTACGTTCATCCTACATTGAAAAATTTAATATATTGATAAGTATTATTATATTTTCAATGAGCCTCATCGTTAACTACTTATCTTTTTTTTTTCTATTTGTTAAATGTTGCAATCCCTTATTGGCAGTACACAAAATCTTCTTGAATACAAAATTTTTAATAGCTTAATATATATTAGAAAGTGCATGTATATTAACAAAACTTTTGACTCGGTATAACATTCCTGTATAACTAAAACCAAGGATAGCAATCTCGCAAGAACATTTAAGGGGAGGCCAACGCACATAGCGAGCGGTGCTTTGAAAGGTCACTCAGCCTCTTGGGCAGCACTATCACCCCTGAGTTTATTTACTCTGGTATTGTATTCTGAATTTTCGCTGATTACGCTCTGGTAAATGAAATTACAATTTTCACGGGCCAGCGCGCAAGCATTTTATAAAGTCGACATTTTCTAAAATATAATCTACGTAGAAATGTTTAAGATTACTCACTAAAGCGGGCTTAAGATTGCAGAGGAATGTTTGGTCAGCGTAAAAGTCTTTTACTTCAATCTGTTAGCTTAAAGATTTGTGGATTTATTTGAAGTTATTACAAAATTGTTTGCAGCGTATGCAAAGAAGAGACTGTTTTATTTTCTTATTGATTTTCGATTATCATTCATACTAAAACTACACGTTGCTATTTTATAAAAAGATGTTTCTCCTTCTATGGCGAAAACTAAAGTTTTAAAATCAAGATTGTTCAAAAAACGTTATTATCTTATTTGAAAAATAAAGTATAACTTGTTTGTACTACTTCTACATGTATATAATAATCAGGACTGGTTTCACTCGTCACACATTATCATTAGTTGATAATGCTCGTGATGAGTAAAACCGGTCTTGATCATTATAAACATTTGGAAGTAGTACAAACGAGTTGTGTTTTATTTTTGAAATAGAATGCTTTTCCACCAAGAATTGACAGTTAACACCTTAAAATTTATTATTATCTTAATTACAATATAATTGAGTTTTTTTCATAATACATTTTAATTGCGTATTTGATTACACCACATTACTATAATGATTCTGCTCATTCTAGAAATGAAACTTCATAATTAAAGTAATTAAGTAGCATTTTTTTACAATACGGAACATAATATGGACTCAGAGCTCATTTCAACAGAAGGTGTTCTACGAGAACTGCTCGTTACTTAGTCGCTTCACAGCTTTTTTTCGAAGAAAGTAAAGGAAGAATGATAAGGCTATGATAGGGGAGCATATTGCTCTTGCTACGCAAGTTTTTAATATCAAATAGGTGGGAAGGAATTTAGGCATCAGTCATCCATGCCTTCATACACAAATTCATAAGGCCTAGTGATATTATTTTACTGGAGATAATTGAATTTTTGTGCATCCAATTTGCAAGTGACCGTGTATCAATGAAAACAGCTTTAGACAACTATTATTTCAACAACTTTGTATTACATTCATATTGATAGAAAAATAAAGCACATCTCACATTTTTTGTACTAATTTTATAATTAAGGAAACAGGTCCTGATCATTGTATTAAATTTTAGAATTGGTAAATAACATGTCTTCTTCCTAAATGCTTATCCACTTACTATGAAAGTATATGCAAATTTATTTATTTAAGAACAACTTACAAGTGATGACTTATTTCTTAATTGAAAAGACTTATTCAAATTGTTTATCTCATATCAGTTCATAGATACGAATAAATAATTTCATAATATTCACAGAAACGTACCTAATCCAAGACTTAATTATACGATCCTGATTTCTTCAATGTTAAATTATACAAAAAGTTGAATGCCACTGGTCTAATTAATCTCATGGCATTAGGCCTGAGAAATAATTACTGCGTTGAATGATAAGCTTACTTACTCTCTTTATTCTATTTAAATCAGTGGATCCCAATGTGGATCTGGCGAGTGAGGTTATTAATGCACGTTTCCTCACCACCACTTGTTATGTGTATAAAGCCGCTGATTTCTTCGTCATTTTCCCTAAAGCAATCGCACGATTGACCGATCATTAAATAATGAACACTTTTTACTTTAATAAAACAGATAAAAGAAACAGAAACATTCTCTGGAAAAACTCCATTCAGTATCACTTCAATATGGTTTTCGCGACCCTATTTATTTTGTATAGCACGGCGCCTTGTGATATGTATGAGTAATTATGAACATTTCTTCTTAACCTATCGACTATTAAAACTTTAAGTGAAACGAAATAAATGTGAAATCAATGAGACTAACAACATAATTGACGGTGCTTTGGCCAAATTATGTAATTGTCAAATTGATATTGTTCAGGAGAATGTAAAAACTGTTTTTATCGAAAAAATTATACGGTGAGTTGCGTTATGAATCTTTGAGATGCACTCCTGTAAATTCTCGTATTATACGTTGGGAGTGTTGATAAAATAGTGGCTTACATCAAGTTGGCAGATCAGAATTTTTAAACCTAAAACCAATGTAAAATGATGTTTCCGTTAAAAAACGTGGCCAACTAATTTTTGTAATTTACACTATTTGGCCGAGACCTGCTTTGTCGTCTTTAAAATCCAATCATTGACTCATTTTCATATTTTTTGAGGGTTATATCAATTGGCCAAAATACCGTTGATATATTATACGTATTCATTACGGATAAGACAGAGCTCAAATTCGCGAAATCCCGATAAGAGCAATTAAAAACTACGCTAATTAAATCCACTTCAGTTTTCTAACACTAATTTTATATTGTATAAACATAATGATGATCCTAATTAATATATTTATAAGTCTTTCATTTCATTTTAAAAACAGGTTTTTTTAGTCCAAGTCAATATTGTTTGGAGATTTTTACTGAATATTACAAATTGTTTCCGTTCATGTTCGATTAATTTTCATTATTGACAGCCATTTTAATATTTGAATGTAGCAAAAAAGTAGCTTTAAAGTTTGTTTTAAAATTGACCTAATATGATAGTAAAAATAGAAGAAACTTTAAATATTAAAGAAAGGCAACCGAGATAGGATTAATATATTTATTAGAATTGTACAGCTAGAAAGCATTTCGTCTGTAGTAAATTGTACTAAAAATAGTTTAATATTGTTATCTACTGAAATAAAAGTTGGCAATCTGTATAGATAAAGGTTGGTAATTCCTATTAAAAACTCAAAAGTAATCTACATATATTAAAATTGCCTGCCAAAATGATTTCACACTCGAATGCTTGACGGATGATTAATAATTATTTTTAGTTATTATAATTTCACTAGCATCAAATTTTAATAAACCTACGGATAGTTGATTTTTTGCAGCATGTTGTATATTTTAATTAAGAACATTTCTTCAGAACATCTTTTGAAATTAATAATAGTAATACATCAGACGTGCAATAAAAAATATTCGGTTATATTATTTTACATTTTGAATACAAATATATTATGTAATATTATTATCAGTTTGTCTAAACGTAAATGTGATTTACAGCATACTGCTCTTTTTTACCCTGAAAATTAACTAAATGCCGCTAAAAATGATGTAGTTATGTTGTAAATTTAATTACAAATAAGAAAATGCTAAATTATTATGAATTAACTTACGTAAAATACGAATATAATATCTGTAGGAAAAAGCCGTCGTAATATGTCTAACGATCGTACATAGAAAAACTATAGAGAACATTTTTAATATGAAGACGAATTTTCGTAATAATTAATAATCCGCTTAAATAATCGGTTTTCTTGATTCCAATGTTTAATAATTTGCCGATTTCCTATCTATTATTATTTTTTAATTGCATTTATTTTGCCAGAATTAAGTAATTTTTCAGGTGGAAAAAGTGTAGCATATTTGTTTAAAATAATGCGTTTAGTTGAGCTTGTTCTGTCAAAAAACATTTGAATAATTAATGTACAGCAATATGAAAAATAATTGTGGATCACTTTTAAGGTGTTAATTGTCAATTCTTGGTGGAAAGACATTATATTTTAAAAAATAAAACACAATTCATTTGTACTACTTCTACATATTTATAATGATCAGGACTGGTTTCGTTTTTTAATTTGTTTGCTAAACAGTATTCTCTTGTCTTGGTTCATGAACCATCAGTTTTATATACCTTCATTTTTACACTAAATTTTATATAAATAGGCCTGTTATGTTTGTATTTGTATTATTTGATAATGCTCGTGATGAGGGAAACCGATCCTGATCATTATAAATATGTGGAAGTAGTATAAATGAATTGTGCTTTATTTTTTAAAATAGTTTAGAAGATGCATAAATTAATTTATGATTGTACAGTTTTTTTGTTGCAGACAATAAAGATTGGAAAAAATTGTTGAGTAAAAATTTGATTGCCAAATCATAAACTTCATATTAAAATATTACGGAATAGTTGGAAATTAAAACATTAGATCTTATATAAAAAAAACTGTTTGAAAATGATTTCTTGTCAAAAGGACAGACATTCTAAGTCCTGATGTATCCAATGCAGTTTTGGCATCATAAAACGAGTAAACTACAATTTGAACAAAACATATCATTAAAATATAGATGTCATACATGTTAATGTTTTTATTCTATTACAGAATATATAATATGTTCAATGTTAAATTATAAAGAGCTCACTTTTCTTTTATTATATTACAGGCTCCCAAATCCAAACCAATATTAATACAATTACCCCTTTTATATTTTACTATAATATTTGGCGTTTTAGTGATAATAAAGCTTTTAGTGTCGACTTATATATTGAACACCTACATAATACAACTGAGTAATTAAAACAACCCACAGTGATAAGACGTTAATTCTGTAATTAAACTCATTAATTTATTATGAGATTAGGCTTTCGTGGATTTTGAGCACTGTCTTAATTCATAGAACTAAGCAGTAATCCAGTAAAGAGCGTAATCTGGGATAATTATTATTTTCCTTTTGTTGTCACCTAAGTGAAGAGGTTTTGTGATCTTTTACAATTATTATCACGTATTAAAATTGCAGGATAAATAGCTATGCATCAAATCTCAAAATATATCAATGAAAAATAAGAATTAAATCTAAATTAATTCAATTATTAAAGGAGGATTTTTCATAAATATATTTCATTATTTGAGACACAAAATAGTCCACGAGAACGATGTGTAAGCATACATAAGTAATTTCCGAAAACTCAGTGTCTACAGTAGGAAACTTTTGGAAAACTAAGTTAAGGCAACTCTAATTTTCTATAAACTTTTTCAATACAATACCTGCCTTGTAAATTATAAGAAAACAAAATCAATTTTACATATTGTATACCTGCCAAACAGCTTATAGTGTTTTAGCTCAATGTTTTTTTAATGAAAAGATTTAACATTCAGTAATATTTGAATATATTTCAAAGAAATATATGTATCATAGCTTCAGAAAATGAAATAATAGAAATGAGAGGGAATGGTCAGAAAGACGTTTTTATCTCATTTATGAAACTCCTACTTCCCAATGTGAGGATGGATGTATATAAATGTCTTCTAACCATATTGGAGTCATCTCTTTTTGGCATAATAAAATTATCCAAATAACCCACCCCTCAGTAAAAACGAAACTTTTTACAATGAGTTTCGTGAAATAAGGGCCAAATTAGATCAAACTGATTTAACATAACTTGGATACACTGATAAACGAAAGAAACCATTTAAAAAAGCACCTCAGATTTTTTAAATACCAACAGAGAGTTCAAAATCACTGATGTTTATTATGAGAATCATTTACTCAAGCTATACAAATCAGTTCACATTATTTCATATCGTTATTGAATTATTGTTCAACGAAAAAATCTTTCAATTAAGATCTATAATAAACTAAAACACAAAATTTATCGAAATAAAGACTATATAAAAATAAAGCTATTTGTTCTGTTGGCTTCAATTTACTTTGAAGACCATGTGTGGCTTCGTATTGACAGATTGAAGTTAGTTGAAAAAAAATCAACCGTGAAAACTTTACAATTACAAAAATATTTTACAGTAGGGCAAAACAGTTACAATAAAAAATATATTGACTTTCCAAAACAAGCCATAATAATAAGCCATATGCTCATAATATTAAAAATATGATATTAAATATCCATACACTTAGCATTGTAGTAGTTCTACTTTCATCTAGTGTTCCCCAAAAACCTTTTAATGATACCGTCGCCACTCTGTTTCCATACATTTTCATTTAGTTTAAAAGCTTTTTGGGTGTCTGTTGCAATAAAACTCTAATTCAGTAATGGTTCTCAAACTTTTGCCTTTCCAAAATCCATTAAACGACCAAAACTTTATTTTGCAAATATCCTCGAATCTTATTCAAGAAAACGGTGCTCTCAGTATTTCAAATTGAACATATGTGTTTTCGCTTACCATTGAATCACAAATAACCACAATTATCGAAAGAATATTTTTAACAGCATTATAAATGTAGTATTTCAATATAAATTTATTATTTATGACCTGTTAAAACATTTTAGATAAAATATTCATTTTGTATATCTTTCAATAAAATCAATTGCATACCTTTAGTATAAATTAATCTATCTAAAATAGGTGAATTTGATCGTCTAAGTATGATATTAAGTTCATTCTTTTGTGCAATCTTCTAGCTCTAGTTCCAGCGCCTACTTAAAGGTGGTTAAAAACTCATTATAAAATGTCATTTAATATAAGTAGGTCTACCGCTGTTCGTAAATTATTATTTTTAAATTAATAATATTTTAACCGATCTAATTAAAGCTTATAAATATATGAATATGATTTTACTGGCACACTCATTATTGCAGTATTTTTATATTCAAAGCAAAATAATTTTATTCCAAATATTTAGTAAAATATTAATATGCCTTTTGTCATCTATCTCTTAGACAATATCATACTCTTTACGGAAAATTCATGTCAAACGTGTTGCAAGCGGCTTGAGACCTGTTTGTCGCACAAGAAAAATCACATTTCAAAAAGCAAGCAACGTGAACAAAGCAAAAAATAATAAAAACCCGTCGCAAGTCATCGGAATAACTATAATATATAATATGTTCAATTACTAATCATTTCCATCTTCCTAGTCACTTTTCGCAACTGAATCATACAAATTTCTTCAAACCAAACTAAAAACACATTTGTACGTCGAAGCATTAATCTTTTTAATAACGAGAATCGACGTTCTTTATTACTTCAATTAAATAAAAAACATATCATTTCACAGACAACACAGTAACAAATTTCTATTCTATTGATTTTTGTATCATGTTTTTCTGTAATCAGGATTTTATTCCCCTGAGATTAACCATTTTTTGAGAAAAATCTTTGGAAAAAATATATTTTGGTGTTGCAAGAATTTAATCAAAAATCTATTGACTCATGGGTTTCTCTGTGGCAAAGGGTAGTTTTTCTTTTTTTCAATCTAACTTAGGAATGGCACAAAACGAAAAATACGTATATTGTTTTTTTATGAACCTAAAACTTTACGCGTGAAAATTTACTTACCAAACTAACAATAAATCCATTCTTTAAGAGGCCAATATTAATGGTAGAATCTAAACCACCTGAAAATAATGACTTTTGCGTTTGATTACTACTCTTGAGAATGAAACATGCAAAGTTAATGAAACCTCGTGTTATTGCCATCAACGTTAAAACACAGTGTTTTCTCAAAATAAATTTGTTATAGGTACAAATATCGGAAACTGAAACATTTTGCAGCCGAATTCGAATACATTAAACTAAACAATTAAAAATAACACAATTTGTTTGTACTACTTCCACATGTCATAAACACTTTATGCATTTTGAATATCAAGTATAATAATTGTGGGGAACCTTTTCATGTTGGGTGGTCGCATACATTATTTGTAATCTAATAAATCAGCATTCAATACAGTTCAATTATATATACTTTAAAATTTATAAGGATTGCTTTGTAAATGAATGAAAACAGTGAGGTGAAAAACTCGTAAAAATGTTGCACATGAAAAACTACAGAAAAACTGGTTCCCCACCCTGGATCTCGTATAAACTATCCTTTGTTTTACATATAAACTCGTGATTGGTTGAAAGTGTTATGTCGAAATATCCATGAATTATAGTTTTCACATAATCTTAAATATTATATTCCTTTTACTCTTAAAATAAATGAGGTATATTTGAGGTTAATTTCACGAGAGAGAATATTTATAAAACCGAGATATATGTATTTTATATTTTGCCATTGTTAATTATGAAAAGAAATCTTAAATATATTATAATACTTTAAGCTAGCAACAGGAATATTTTTTTCGTTTAAAATGTCGATTATATGACTAAAATATTTATTTTTAAATTCTATTCAGAGTAAAATGGATATGTTTTTTAGTGACTGCATTCAATATTTTTATTGAAAATTTAACAAAGCTAATGCGACTCATGGAAATAAGCGAAGCGTGCGTATAAAAATGAATACGTTTTTATTAAAATTACAGTATGTTATAACTTGAATAATATTTTAACTTTTATTTACCGCAATAAACATTTTATAAAAGAAGCAACATGAATTTTTTTTAATGCAAAAAATACAGCTTTAATCGCTTATTGATTCTGAGCTTCTCAAATAAGCATATTTTTATCAATGACTGAAAAAATACAATTTTTACAGATGTTTTTGTTTATCTAATACTTAAATGTTCAAATACATTGATTCTTTAATCACTTTATGTTCGAGCAATTGAATATTCCTTTAAAAGAACTTCTTTTAAAATTCCATTTGGTCTAGATTGGGAACAAACGTGGATATATATATATATATATCTATAATGTAAATCATACAATACATGTATGAAGCTGTCTATCTGTCTGTATGTCACAATAAATCTTCCCAAACAGTGAATGGTAGGGATGTGAAACTTGCACATGTCATTTTGGCTGCCGTTTCTAAGTCGACTGTGATGTTTTTAACATTCGATTTTTAACATTATTATTAATTGATTAACTATATTTTTTGTGCCATATGAAGTTACTGCCCACGGGGATATTTTCAACTTTCAACAATACCTTTCACCATAACAACGCCAACGTCTAATGTTAGTGACCTCTATCCCCGATGAAGCTCGGTGATAAATACTGTATATGAAACTGTATAATAAATAGCATAATATATTTATGTAAGTTTTATTGGGTAGAAATAATCACTATGTATTATAAACATCATGTAATCCATTTTTCCCGGTGTCAATTTTTCTGTTACTTTGCAATGTCTTATTGTAATATTTATGCAATCGAGATTACCATATACACGTTATTTTGATAGAATATATTATCCGAGAAAAGTGAGTTTTTACTGAATACGAAACAATTCATACAGCCGTTAAATTGAATGATAGAAAAAGCTTTATTATTTTTACGGTAGAAAATATTATATCCCGAGAAATGTGAGGAAAAGAATGTTAGATCTTTTGAAATCTATCTCCCTTCTTTTGAAAAAGAGAAACGAGGTTAAAGTTCGCAGGTCAACTTTGAACCACCTAAAGATTTATTCCACTTGATGTAACAACACTCAAATAAAAAGCGGAAAAGAAGCACTATTTGATATATTTTCATATGGACCATTAAGTTTCCTCTTGTGTGTTTGTGTTTTTTTTATTTCAGATATCACCTGCTTATTTGCGAGGAAACTCTTTTGGAAATTGTTTCCTGGTTTATTTATTTCATACGGTGACAACTGTATATTTTAAGTTAATGGCAAGATAGGAGTCTATTTGATAAACAGAATTCATAAATTTACTTAAATAACACAACAAATATTTTTTAAGCCTAGATATCTTAGAATAAAAAGTAGTTGGCAAAAAATTTACATAAATATGTTAAGAGTTGAAAGCAAACAAAACGTAATAGAAATACAGTTCCCCCTTTTACACGCTCATCTAACACACGGTTTCCTATTTGTAGTACTGTCCACCACAATACGGTTACATTATAAATATTAAAAAATAATTTGCAGCTTTCTTTTACTTATCATATATATTTTTACATATAAATCCTTTAATTGTGATTCAACGAGAAACAAATCCACAATATATATAAAAAAACTATTTCAAAATACGACGTCCCTAAATAAATAATGGCAATTTAGTGTTATAAAGTACATGGTGTTTATATAAATGAATAAAAGAAATTACGCTGAGAAAATCGTTACAGAATCGTTACATTTTAAAATCAGAACACAAAAATTGTATCGACTTTTCAGTGGTAGGTTTCGATAACGAAGATGACTAACTATAGATGTACCAATTCAACTTGGCCGCAAGTGAGAGTGCCACCATCGCGTTAGATATATTGCCATACTAAATACTCAACCAGAACTGAAATTTCAATAAATTTCAAAACTGGTATTTTAGCGACGGTTATTAAAAGTAGACAAGATATTTTGCATAAAATATCAATTGGAGAAATTTATTCTAAGCTTACAATTTTAGTTCCAAATTCAGCGGCGGCTAAGTAATGTTGTTAATACTATAACTGTACGTGCATTTTGAAATATTAACGAAATATTTTCAATGGATTCAGCTGCTGTGTGAAAATTAATTTTTAATATAAAAATAAAATTGGCAGCTTTGTTATTCCACTGGTTGCGTTACTAAGTATGACACGTGGTTCCCAACTTTGAGAAGCTTTTTCAGACTAACTGTATCGCAAGGTTATTTATTTAGCTAAACAATAATTATAACTCTTAACACAAAGATAAACGGTGTGGTGGAATTATTTCTTTCTACTGTACGTGGTAAGGTCTAACAGGGTTCTCAAAAAGGCGAAATACGTGTCAAATTTAATAACATCAACTCAAAATGTTATATTAACAAAATATTTGTTTGAAAAAATGTTATTTACAAATTTAATGTATTTTTATCATAGTAAAAGACAAATTATGCACTCTCATATGGACTAATTATGGGTTAGTTCAATTAATTTGATAGTTTTTTTGTTGAGTAGTGCATAACCAAACATACTTCTAAATACTGAATCTTCACAATATCGCTTTTTTTTTCATTTTATTGCGGTGGTTGTTTTTACAAACAATCAATATATTTGCATTTATTTAGTAAACCATCATTATTAGTTTAAGTAAGAAATATATTTTTTAAAACCAAATAATGTTAGTTATATTATTTTTATTTTTACGGATAGGTAGTGTCTCAAATTGGAAAGACGAAATGACGGTTGTAAAAACTTCACAATATCTATTATTATACAAAGATAATTCAACAGGCAACGTTGTAAGTTGTAAGTGTATCACGAAAGGAATAGATGAGAAACGATGAGTAAAAGCTTCGTACACATATCCAGGGGGGTTTAGCTTTTGACGTCTATGGTATGTAGTGCATCTGAAAAGTATATTATATAATTCTATATACATCTGAAATTCGTTCATCATTCAAAATTGTTCTATTTGCATCTCAGATAATTGCAATTATCGATCAGTGCATAAAAACGAAATTTCTTTGACTTTTCATAAAAACTTATAATTATCGATATATTTCTTTTGTGAATGTGCAATAATAACGTGGTTTATCATTAAATCTTTAGTATCTAGTATAAAAATTATTGATAAATGTTGTTTTAGAAAACAAAATTTCTCGGAACATTATTTTTTTAGTAGTTTTGGAATGAATAAACATCTTAATATCATATAAAACCCCTGCCTAGTATTTAAATTTATTTTTTAGCATATTTGTAGTAACAAGTTAAGAAACTTTGATTCAACGAATTACTAGTGTAAAATTAAATATACATACATATTTTTTTCGACAACTAAACATAAAGTCAACATAATATATATTTGTGTTTATTAAAACGGCAGACTTAAAAAGAAGTTGTCTGATTAATTTAATTAACTATTTTATTAATTTGAGACTAATAACCAGCTTCATTTTTTATATTAGAATGATATCGATAGTGCTTTGTGCTAATTGATGTAACCCTCAAAAAATGCGAAAACGAGTTAATAAATAGATCTCATTTTAAAGACGACAGAACAGGTCGCGGCCAAATGATGTAAATTAGTAAAAATAAATTGACCACTTTCTGGAAAGGATACATCATTTTACATTGCTTTTAGGTTTAACAACTCTGTCCTGGCCACTCGATGTAAACCACTATTATATTGACACTCCCTACGTATAATCCCGTATCTGCAAACATGAGAATTTACAACAGTGCATTTAAAAAATTCATAACACAACTCGGCGTATAATGTTTTCGATAAAACAGTTTTTACTCTCGCCCGAACAATTTCAATTTTGAGGGCTACATTAGTGGCTCAAAATACAGTCGATATTATCATTTTATTTTCATAAATCATCATTTTAAAATCTGACCATTATTTTAAAAGGTTTTAAAGATAACTAGTAATAAGATTAAGGAGCCGTTTTAAAAACAACTCGTTGTGGTATATAAACCCTTATCAAGAAAATAATTGTATTACGAGAGCTTGCAAGCATAACGTACAAAATAAAACTCATTTTAAATAATATCATAGAACCATACTGTTATGTACAAACAACCTGAGCTAATGGCGTTTTTCTTACCATGACCTTTCCGAATGGACTTCTCATGAAGCTTACATCGATACTTTTATTATTTTTAAAGACCGCGATTTTCATGAAAATAAAATATTTTCAAATGTTATATGAGCGACATATTGAATTTGATGACAATATGTTACATTTTTTCTCACCGTAGAAAATATTTTCCATTGAGTTAATCCAATATAAATAAAATCAAATATAACATCTCCATAAAGATTCACAGGCATTCAACACAACCAATCCGTAGACTTTTCCGCCGCTACAACCTCCTGCCGGAAAATCAGATTAGGTTTTCTTTCCTGTAACGGCCGCCGGAAGTACCTTACGCGCCGTTCAGGGCACTCCCGTTCCGTTACAAGGATTCGTTTTTCGTTGCTATGGTTACGAAGGCAACGTAAATATGCGTTATTTGGGAACCAAGAGCTTATCTCGCCTCCTTTGAAATAGCCAGCGAGGACTGTTTATTTTCTATATGTAATTCAAGACTTATGGTTTGTAAGCTCCAAAAGGGATGAATATGGAAACATGGTTGAAATATTGCTATTTATATTTCTGAACAGTTGGTTTAAATATTTAAAAAAATGTCTGTCTTTTAGTTTAATTCAAAAACAATAAATATAGCCACTTAAATGTGAACAATTATCATAAAAATGAATCGGAGAATAGTTTAAAAACATTTATTAATTATTAATGTCTGACCTAGCTTGCTGCACTTTTCATATGAAGTAGTGTTGTTATAAATATACATGTCATTCTTTTTTAATAAACTGAATTATGCATTAACATCTCTACGTCTTGATCGTTTTACTAGACATCATACACATTTAATAGAAGCGAATGATTGCACTATTTAATTAAAATATATTTTTTAAAGGTATAGTAGAACTGAATATTCTATCTACACCCTGCCTGATTTAATATGTATGTATATATATGTACTCGAATACTTGAATATGCTGAAAGGCAAAATCCGGGTACCGAAATACATGGAAACATAAGTTTTCGTTTCGTTTTTTTAATCGTATTATTTATTTTACTACTGATAGAAAAGGGTATTCGTTTATAATATTTAACTATGCATTTGATGTTAATAAATGAGTCGTATAGTATCAAAAATAGAACCATCCTATATTTGTCGAAATTGAATTGAATATCAACACCATGTACATGTGGTATAAAAACGTAAAAGAAAGTTATACGTGCTTCCAAAATCAGAACGATTAACAGCTTTCGAAACAAAAGTGAGCGGTTTGGTAAATCATACTTCCGACCAATCACAGAGTTACGCTAAGTGATTTATGGCCGCTCATACAAATTTAAAACATCAAAAAACTCAAAACGCCAAAAACGTGTTTATCTCGAAACTTCAATAGTGGATAGTTCTATTTTTGATACTATACGACTCAAATGGTATTTGACTTTTAAGGTAATTTTGTATTGTCATTTAAATAAAAAATAACTTTTCAAATTTCACTTTATTTTAGAATAAATAAAGAGAATATGCGTTAAATTGAAATTTAATTAGTTTTCAATCTGCGGAGACTTAACCCATGAAGGAGACTTAGCAAGAAAAATTAAATGTTATCATTAATTATTGACAGCACTTTTGGTCTGCAACTTTATACGCGTGTCTTTTATGCATTTTTAACAAATATTGTTGATCTTTCAATATTTAACATGGTCATTGGATTTCTACGCACGTTTTTCTTATTTGTCTTCAAATACAATTATGCTAACTTTCCCTAGCTAACTGCTTAGCCGACTTGCAGTAAAGCTAGTACGAAGACTCTAAATATATAACTACTGATGTATGAAAGTATGATTTATCAATTACATGTATTGAAACAACTGTGGAAATGTTTAATACTCTTAAAAAATCTTAAAATAACCGATATCTCAAGATAAAACTAGTTTAAACATGATTTGAAAATATCGTCAATTTTCACGAAAGGCCTTCGTGGATTTTTTAAAATATTATTATTTATTATGGTTCGAAGCTTTTTATTTTCCGCGTGAACCGAACAAACAAATCGAATACAAAAAAGGCAGCCATAATTCACGTTTTATAAGCTCTCTAATAAAAACATGTTTCTTTTTCATGCGTGTGGGCATTTTAAAATTCCACCAGCGGAGTCATATTTGTAAACAAAAGCTATACAAGCGCTAACTTTGTCAGACACGTTTTCGCCCTTGCGAAATAAATAAAGCAATTCTAAAAAGAAACATGAAAAATGGTTAGTAAATATTAATAAAAGGAAAAATAAAACAATTTAACCACTTCTCAAATCAATCTTTTAATTACAATTAATTATACATTGTTTGACGTAACTAATATAACCAATCTAAAAGTGAATAAAGAAGGGAAATCACGAAATGTGTATGATACTTAGTCGCTCCAAAAGTAAAAAGGCACTTAGCTTTTTGGTCGAAGATTTTTGATAGATAGATACACCATCTCTCATGTTGTGTGTGTTTTTAACCTATCTTGTCCCATCTTGGAGTTCTTTATGCATTTACATCCGATGCATTTACGACTGACTACAAGATTCATTACATGATCTAATTTTCAAACGATCTTTCCCATTTTCCTAATTCCCTAAGAAAGCAATTTTGAGTTAATTCGAAGGAAATGTTTGGAAAACCGTTACCTACCAGTTCCATAATGTAATAAGTAGTTATAAGTGCCTATTTTAAAATGAAAGTGCTTACTATTACTTTATGTTTATAGTATTATGAATATAAGTATTTTTTTAGATAATCCTAGAATATCATTAAACTCTTCATTACTTAGATGTACAGTCGAAGATTAAACGTACTCAAAATTTTTCTAATTATCTCAGAACTATGCTTTTTATCTCTTGACATAAACTATTAAAACTAACAGTTTGTCTACAGAAATATTTTTCACAAGAACGTTCATAATATAACAAATCGCAGCATATTTTCGTAACAACTTGGCTTCGCAAATGCTCTCATATTTTAACCTAACGTAAGAAACATACAATAGATACAGGACCTTGTATATAATTTAATGCGCAGCTACATTAAAATACTTTCACTCACATACCTTATCTGAGTTTCTTTCAATTATTTGTTGAATAGGGGAATTTCTATACCAGAGGAGGACCGGGTATCTCATTAGAGTTTATTTCTGTAGAGATTCTTGACTGGAAGGCGCCAACTATGTATTTAAAAATATAAATACATAGCTATGTAGCTACATAAACAACAACAGTGGTACATTAAAAGTCCCCTAGAGATCCAAATTTTATTACAGACATTTAACGGGTGTGTAATGTTACTCAGACCGCAAAATTGTTGATGTTGAGCTGAATACAGAAGATAACAAACAAACAATATATATTTGAGAAACAAATATTTATACTTAGTTATTTTCACTCATGGCTAGTTTCGTTCATCGCGAGCATTGTCAACTGATATTTTATTTTTAAAATTGAAAATGTTCACATTGAATTAAAAATCTCGTGGGACAACATTGTTATATTTATGATGTTAATAACAATATTATAAAGCCACCACACGCAATCGTGTTGAACATAGTGGCTATTAGAGAAGAAATAATGATTTGATGACTCCATTGCAATTTGAAACAGCTAGAAAATATTAAAGCAATGCACAGGTTTGCTTTAAAATATTCAGTCTAGACAGCAAGTCAATTATTAATCTATCCATATTCCATATTTGAAATATCAAAATAATCCAGTTGCATAATCAACAACGTTGTCGAAAAATATTGCACCCTTCTAGTTGCATCTTCTTGCAAATTGCTCAACTTTAATTTCTCTTTCAAGCACTGGCAACTGAACATAACCATAAAGAAAATTGGTCCAAGTGTCAGGGCTGACTTGGATTACGAATTCTAAATAATTATAGTTTTAATTAACCCATTTCCAAGGCTAGTGAACTCAAGTCTTATGTATATAAACTTCAGTTCGTGATGCAGAGATGGAAGATTTGCAAGAATTTGCGGAAATCATTCATATATTCTACAAAAACGTCATTTTTACATTCTTCGTATATAAGTAAAATATTTTTTTTAGGCACACCAATTTGACACTATACCTTTGTATACTATGTATACTTTTAAGGTTCTTGGTGGAAATGCACAATATTTTAAAAAGAAAACATAATTTGTTTTGTACGGCCTTTACATGTTTATAATGATCAGGACCGGTGTTTCGCTCATTCATAATTTCATAAAACAAAAAAAAACCGTATGTATACAATGGGACAACAAAATTGTTTAATTAACAAAAAACATAAGTTTAAGAATCATTGGTTATATTTTTTAATATTTAATAAAGGGACCGAGCACGCAATTTTATGTTCAGAATACTAAATTTGTAGAAGTTGTTAAAAGTCTTCTAAAAATCGAAATCTAAATGAAGAAGGTTATTAAAAAGCAATATAAATATTCCTTGACAAATTTTGTCTCGGCGAAAATGTTTTCATTAAATAGTTCTAGCTGTGTTTATTATTTTTGATGTTCCCAATATGGAACATAGAAGTATTAGAATAGAAGTTAGTTTAGCTGTCAGATCCGCGGTGCAGTGGTCAACGTCGTTGGCTTCGGTTACGGATGTCTCAGGTTCAAATCCCGGTACGGACAGTTTCATGGATACTTGTGATGTTTAAAATTCCCTCCCACCCATCCAATCATAAAAACGGGACCTACCGACAGCGATTAGCTAACCACTAGTCATGTTCTAGACCTGTCTTTCTACCCTTACTCTCTTTTAAAAAGACAGGTTGAGCATTTCTGAATAACAAGCACTTATCGTAGAAAAAAAATCTTTCGAGTTACCTACATTATGAGTCCATATGTTCCACACTGGAAATGTACATGGTTAAAAAATTTAGCTTATAAATCTCACTACTTCCCAATTTTAGGATAAGTTTTGTATGAGGAGAATTTATGAAGCACATTATTCTAAGCGGTTAAAAAAACACCCAAAAATCAATTGTCCGTATGGAGAGACACAGCAAAAGAATAGAACAAACACACAAAAGCGATAATCGCTCAGCTACAGGACTGGCTATTCCGTTATATTTATGAATAAATTAAAACCCCACGTGGCAGTATGGTATAAATTATTAACTTCATTCAAATTTATTTTCATTCTTGTCCGTTTAATGTATATTTTATAAATTCATCCCTTGATACTTGATAGCAACCCTAACGTAACCCTGTTTGCTCTGTAAATATTGTGCTTCTCCATTTTGACGACGCTGGGTGATGACCTTTGTGAGAGCTGCTTTATGACCTTCTATAGGGAAAGTTTATCGTTGCGGGCATCCCCCGCGAGATAGTGCCAATTTTTTCTCATGCGTCACGTCTCGGTTACAGTAGACATTTTTTTCGGGTGTAAGATTATTTTATTACCACCCGGCAAAAAATATGCTGCTTACTTTTTATTTATATTTAAATATACATTACAATTTACTAAGCTCACACCGTAACTGAATACTAAGCTTAGCAGTGAATGATTCGAATCATCGAATATATACATTGATTCTCATTATAGCAATGTGGCGGCGATATGCTAATTTATACTCCTCCAACCAATTCTGCTTTTCTATTCGATAATTTTAAACAGTAGTGGCGTAGCAAACGTTACGCATATATATAATTGACTCACTTTTGACCGGGAGTGTCTCAGAAGCAACCACTGAAGACTTGGTAGCAAGTGTGCAGAAAATCAATTTCTTTTGATAAACGCAAAGCTATTATGATTTGAGATGTACGTATGACGTCAGAAATATTCTGAAGTTCTGATAGTTTGCATTATAAGTGAACAATTAGGCGTTGCCTGGCCAGAATGGTTGTTAATCAAATACTCGCGTCGCTTTTCTAGGGGGTGTTGAATGTGTGAGATTACGCGAATCGGTTACTAATCAATCCTTGATTGATTGATCAATTCAAAAATAATATTAGTTGAAGAGTTGACTATGATTTTATCTACTGCAAGTGGTTAAATAAATAAATTTATCCTAAAAACAAAAAAATGTTTGATTTATATGAATAGCTTATATGAATGATTTATATGAATAGTTCACACACTTGAGTTCAGTCATTTGGAAAATATCTGGTGCGATGGCAATAAGCTATATTGTCGAATATTTTTCTTTAAAAAAATGAAAAAATATATGAATGTGAATAATTTTTTTAAGTAATCAGTTGATAATACTCGTGATTAGAGACACCGGTTCTGATCATTATAAACATGTGGAATTATTACAAACAAATTGTGTTTTATTTTAAAAATATTATGGCTTTCCACCAAGAATTGTCAGTTAACAACACCTTAAAAGTGATTAAATAAAAATTATTTAAATACAAATGATCTAAGATGTAATATTGGTGGTGGTCAAGAATCACTTGTTTACTTTTGTGGTAATATCGAAATTTTCCCAAATCACTTGCTATCCAACTCCAGTACTGTTTTTCAATATCAAACAGAGTGAGAAAACGAATGATTCGTGTATATCAACGTGAACGAGGACGAATCGCAGACGGCAATCGACTATTGTTGATTCGTGCCTCAGTGATTTATTTCAACAGTCACGAAGTTTGTTAAACATTTTACAATACAAGCCAAAAATTTTTCAATAAATCAGACAATATTTACATAAGTATGATATGGACTCCATTCATAAAACAAGTTATTTGATATATTTCGCCTTTCTTTAAATTTACGAAAGGATAACAAATTTGACTTCCTGTGCCTTCTAAATGTTTGTGTAGTAGGCGTTACGGTTCTTTGTTACGTCGTTGCTTATAATTTAAGTTTAACCGTAGTAGCTGATAGCAAAGGTAAGGGTGGATTGAGAGGGAAATGTGCGAAATACCAGTATTACCTTTTTCAATAAGCCAATATTACCGTTCTGTAAATATTCTTAAGTTGACAATTTTCGATTGCGTATTTATATATTACTCTTATCGCCAAAAGGGTCAAGGATCGAGTCCCAAATCAGGCTCAAATAGATGTTTATGTGAATTTTATCTCTTCATTCTAAAAAAGACTTACTGTACCTTTTAAATAAATGAAAATAGAAAAGGTTTATACATTGTTCGGCCGCTAAAAAACTCATGCCAAAGAAAGTAAGTAACTCATAAATCAAATTGTTTTAATAATTATTTAGGAATGTTTTGTCTAAGCTGATTCTAATAAATACTGCAATATCAAAATTAGATGCCCAGTTTATAATTATTATATTTACTTTAATTTTTTGCAGACCTTGATTTGACCAGCGCTATGTCGCGTCACTTAATCTTAAATTTCATTTTACTATATCAAAACTCACATAATTTTCAAACATCCAAATTGCACAGTGTTTATAATAAGTGATAAATGTGCTTCTTACTAAATTACTCAACAGTGTTAACCGGATGGCTGCCAATAGCGTCTTAAGACGCGCAACTTTCCGTGAACGGAACACCGCTCATACAAAAATGACTTCTTTGAACGTTCCACTTTAAACAAGATTTTACTAACGTAACTCAATTATTTAAAACATACAAATATGTTGAACACACAACGACACAACGACAACAAAACAACGATAAGGCTAAAGCAATGAAAATATGTTTGCTGTATGCATCAAAAAAATTTCGCGGTAAGCAAAGTACCGCCATACATACACCAACCAGCAGTTAAATGGTTAATAATTTTTGTTATATATGACAGTTTTAAAATAATTGATAGCAGTTGTATTATATTGTATAATATAATTTGACCAAAAATTAATAGTTAACAATATTTAATTTAAATTTGAATCGTTCAAATTTTGTACATTTCCGTACGGTTTGTTACTAACGGCACTTTTCGTCATCTTCATGCATTCGAGTACACGGATGAACTCGAACTGATAGTTCGAGTCAGTCAGTTCGAAATGCTGAAAAGGAAAACCCTGGTCAAAAGTTAAAGACAAAACGTATGAAAATGTACGAAATTTGATTCGAAAACGATTCAAGTTTGATATTAAGATTCTATCAACCAATATTAGTCAATATAACAAATTAAACAAAATTTAATTTGTCAGAATAACCTTTAAATTTTACAGAGTTTAATGTTCCATTATAATCAAAAATTTATTGTTTATTGAATTTTTTAATTGAATTTCAATATCAAAGAAAAAAATGAAGTGTCTGAACTATGTTAATAATATATATAATTGATATTTTATCAACGAGATCATCAAAATTATTTTGTTTTATGAAGCTTTATATACTTAATCAATTACATTTGTAGCTTTTTCAATTTTCCAAAAGCCAAATTAACTTTGTTAACAAAATAGTTTTATTAACTTGATGTAAAACCATTTAAAATGAATGTTATCTCTTCTTAATTGAACATCCGCATAAAATCGAATCTAAAATGCCTGTGGCGGATATTATATATTTTTTCTGCCAGTCGTTTCACGCCCCTACATCCTATGTGCGTACGATATAATTTACACGTCCAACCTTTCGCATTTAGTAAATAAAAATACAAAACATAAAAATCAAAGTTTAGAAGTCTCAGTAAAAGCTCGGCGAGGTTATATTAAGGAAAATTTATAGCATACGCTTTGCAAAATTTTGAATTTTCCGCTGAATCAGGCATTCGCTCGCTGCATTCTGCCTGCCAATTTTCATATATGAATATACCCTCAACGTTCTGTCACACACAGGGGTTCATATTATAATTTTTTGTACAGTTTGCCATCTATGGCTTAGCAGTAAAACCTGCGTTTTCAACCTCATTTCCTAACAAATTAAGTATAAAATGTTTGTTTCTCAACCTATTATTTGACATTTCGAGTAAGACTACCTTGTCTGAGAATTATATCTTTGTCTCTTGAGTTAATCCCGAGTGATTTAAAATACTGCTTTTTCGTATCGATACTTTTTTATAATTGATTATTACGGTAATTTTAAATGTAAATATGGTCGCCATAATTGTTCTAAATTAACAGATGTTAATTCAAATGTTCAAATTTCATTTTTAGAAAGGTAAGAATAAAAGAGTGGGCTTAAAGTATTGAAATAAAATTGATAAAGCAACTTTAAGAAGGTTCGAAACCCTAAACCAAACAATCAAATATGAAAGCCTATTGGCTATAGCACAAATTGGGCGCATTTGTCCCTCTGGAGGCACTGGAGGAAACTGAGGGCACAATGTTGCCTCTGGGGAAGTAGGGGGGCGTTGGAAGCATGAAGGGTCCAAGAAAATACTATTTTCTTTTGAAGCAACGATGACATTTTGATTTATTGTGCACATTCGGAGGCACTTCAGATCGCTTTTAACAATCAATTTAAAGATATTCTTACAATGAAGATTCCGAACTGGGTATTAGACCCATTCGCAAAAATTAAAGCATTGGAATTTCGCTTAAAACAGAAGTTGATTGAAATATCAAGCAAAGGAGAGTTAAATCGAAATTCAAACACGGAAACCTAAGAGTTCTTGTTGCAAAAGCAGATACGCAAACTTTTTTCTGTACTATGGGCTGTGGTGAGAAAACTATTAATTGCATTTCTGATATCATTCATGGTAGAACTTGGATTTAATGCAATCGCATGTCTTTTGACCGAAAAAAAGGAACCGACTGAGAAAAGTAGACTAAGAAGATTTGCGGATGATGTTGACAAAAATAGAGCCAAATGTATAAACATTAAAAGCAAAACACCAGGCTCATACTTCACATTAGAAACTTATTGTTTTTTACTGTTTGTCTGATAATATTCACTGATAATTTTGCAATCTATATTTTGTTGTTTCAATTTTAAAAAATACCTTTTTAATTTAAAATATTACTGTTATAGCTGCACTGCATACATATTTTAATGAAGTATTATTGCAAATAACAAATCGGAACATTAAAAAATTGGTGGCAGCACATCAGATAATCCTTTTCATTAGGACTAATTAATAAATACTTCTAAAATTATAATTGTATTTTTCGGTTTGATTTATTTTAAAAAGTAAATTTCCCGGGAGGCGTTTGAGTATTATTTTCTCTGAAAGTGGGCATTGAATCAAATAAGTTTGGAAACCTATGGGCTGGATCATTATTAATCGGCTACACTAATTATTACTGTGTCATTACAGTGTATGCACTCGCATTCATCGTTTTCCCGGATTTATCGTTATGTTTTATATTCCTGGTAAAACACAATTCATCGTCTTTGTTTTGAGAGGCCTTTAAAAAACAATGAATCTGGATTACAATTACTACAGTTGTTGATATTGTAAATCCCACCCAAGAACTGTTTTGTCTAGTCAATCTCTCTAAGCTTTAACTATTTAAACATACATTTTAACTAGCAATGTTACATAATAAATAACATTTTTTCTAAGAAACATCCAGGAATAGCTTCTTAATATTTGTAATCGTTTAATATTTATAATATTAAATCATTTTTTTTTAATTGTCGGCGTCTGTGGCGCAGTTGGTAGCATCACTGGCTACGGTTACGGATGTCTCGGGTTCTATTCCCGATGCGGATGGTTTTCATAGATTGATCTATCAATCGATTTATGTTCGTAGTCTGAGTCCTCCTTCCCACCTATTTCATCCTCACAGGGGCGAGCGAGAGCGATTAGTTAACCACTAGTCTTGTCCTAGCCCTATCATTCTATCCTTACTCTCTTCAAAAAAAAAACAAGAAAAAGAAAAGGAGAAGTTGAGCAACTGCGTAATTTATAAATTAAACCTCTGAGAAAAATTCCGTTAAGATACCTCCATTAGAAGACCATATGCTTTAAATTGGGAGAACTGGACATACAAATTAAAATTCTTAAGTATGCTTACGATTATGATTTTTATAGACATGTCCGCTCCCAGTCCAGCGCATATGGAATTCTAATGGAGCTATTCTCAGATAACTATTTGTTACTCAGCTGATCAACCAAAATTTTGTGTCGAAGAGAGCAGGGATAGAAGTATAGGGCTGAGGCAAAACTAGTGATTAGCCTATTGCTCTCGCTAAGCCTCGTATTTACAATCGAGTGGGTGGAAGTTAATTTTAAACATCACAAAAATACATGCCTTCGAACATAAATACATAAATCGATTGGCAAATCGAGTCCGTGAGATCCGTAACTGAAATCAACGACGCTGACCACTGCACCACGGACTCAACTAAATATTATATGTTAGAATGTATTATCCATTCAAAAAATATTCTACCAACTAACCCATCAAAAATATTGATGTAGGAAATGAGATCCAAGACTGGTGTAGAAAATAAGACAAAATACCTAAGCAAACTAGACCCGTTCAATCGTTGTTTGCAAAGTGCTACTCATATTGTAAACATGATTTATTTTGTATTTCGGCCATAAATACACGTCGTCAATCTTGTGTAAAGGTGTTCAAAGTGTAAATATTTTATCTACCCATTCCTGGAAATATTTTAGAAGACAATAAATTTACAGCTGAATATCGCTGGTACGAGTTTACTACTAGAGGCTTTCTTTATTGATATATAAAGTCGTGTTTCGCTCGTCAATTTTAACGATAGTACCAAGAATTCTGCGTTATTGCTATTTAATGCCATATTACAGCAGGTATCGCAGGTATACTTTGGAATCTTTTGTTTTTTGTTGAAAAAAAAAACACTGTCCTTACTCTCAATCTACTAATGGAGCTTTTTATTTGTAGAACATCTGTTTAAGCGTTTTTTTCTTTTCGTATTAAAAAAATGTCGTTATTTTAAAATCTTTTTGTCATCAATCATTTCTAAGAATTACTTTTATTTTTAAACCAAGATCGATCAAATATCAAAGAATCTTTAAAGCAATACTTCTATTGTTTTTAAAATTGTTTGATATTGTGATTACTGTGTATAAATTTATTAAAAATACAAATGAAATCGTTTTAAACAAACAACCTACAAAGATAAAATTTAAATGATTCAATGGAAAAAAACAGGGTAGTTCATAAATGTACGATTAGATTGTGTAATACTTTTAATAATATACGTAATTCAAAGATTTTTTATATGAACACCAAATTAACTTCTTGTGCACTTGTTCAAGTATTTCGTATAGAGGTTTAAAGTGGGATCTACCCCACGTATTAAGAACTATCAAAATATAAAAAGAGAATAAAACTGTTCGATTGCCAAATGGCTCACAATTGCTTTACGATAAACACGATAACGTCTTTATACATAAATTTAGCGTGAAACTATAATACCTCATAATTTTATTAAAGATAAAGCCTAACTGCCTTTCTGCAACTACTATTTGTATGAAAATCAGAGAATATAAATCCATATTTATAAATCGATTCCTCAGTTAAAATTGTAACAACTCAAAAAGCATAGATCTGAGATAATCGTTAAACAACATTTTGAGCAGGTTTTATCCAGCAGCTCCTTTGCAGCAAATTCTAAGATTATTAAAAAAAAGTTTCTGATGTATTAAATATAATTTAATTTTTTCTAATATTATTTAATATAATATGAGTTTTCAGAGCTTTTCATAATGTTTGAACCTTGTGTAATAATTACCCCTTTCAATCTAAAATAGCCACAGATTACCATTTGTTATATTTTGGCACTGGTAGATATCGGAATTCTAAATATTTCACAATACTTAATTCAAAACTATAAATTTTTGACCTTATACACTTTGGAACTGAAGTATCGATAGATGTGATAAATTGTTATAAACTCTTTTATATAGTCAGAATTCTTTGAATAAATCTTCAAAAGAAGCTAAATTTCTTGAGTCAACAGTGACGCAGTAAACCAAACCAAAAAAGCCAAAAAATCGACTACAACAACAAATAGGGGGAAAGCGTTTTCATCAAATCGGCTCCGTTGAAACAAATTGACGGCAGTTTCGTGAAAATTTAATAAGGTTAAGGAAGCTTTTTTGCTGCTTTACTTTATCATTTCTTCACAAGGAATGTTGTTTTAAATTATTCGTGATTATGACTTTATCTTCTGGTGAAAATAAATAGCTCACATTTTGCGTTGTTCGTAAATAATGACTTTATTTTAAAGACCATTTACTGAAGGAGGGATTTACCAGTTAGATTTGAAACGCACTCTGTTCTGGTTTAGTTAAACAAATATTGCTTTATATTGAATAAATTTGGCAACGAATTCGTGAAACTAAAATGTCTCTTTTTCCGTCTGTCACAAGAACTCCTCCCAAATGATGTACGGTAGTGACGTAAAATTTGCACATATTATTCTGATTGCCATTTCTAGGTCAACTGCTCTATTTTCAGCTTTCAACTTTAAATGTTATTATTAATTCATAAACTTTATTTTGTAGATACTACATAAGGAACGGTCCTTGGTGATATTTAATATTATTGTTAATTGGTGGACTAAATCTTTATTTTATATTTTTGTCGACTCCGTGGTGCAGTTACGGTGTCTCGTGTAAAGTCAAAAAGATTTTCATAAATTGATCTTTCAATCGATTTATAGATTTCTGTGCGTAGTCATGAATGTTTGTGATATCTAAAACTTACTCCCTCCCACCCATCTGATCGTCAAAAATGGGTGTAATTAGCTAACGATTTGTCCTATCCTAGCCATATCCTTCTACCCCTACTCTCTTTGAAAAAAGAGAGGTTAAGCAACAGAGTAAGAAGCACTTCTCATAGAACACTTCTGTTGAGATACCTTCATTAGGTGGCCATATGGTCCACGCTGGGAGTGAAAATGGTTATATATATATTTTTTTTGTGGGTGTTACATAAAGTATGGTCCACGATGATATTTTCAATATTCAACATTAACGAAAACGTTGAAATGACTTAATTTTAACGCCCTGTTTCCCGTGCAAGTCGGGTAATAAATAAATCATAGAAACAATGACTTCTTTATAATACATTATCATATTGTATATACGGATGACACTTTCTAAATAATTAAAATACGTGTTAACCGATTAAAGTGTACTCGTTTCTTACACAATTATCGTTCTCCTGGAAACAAGTTATAGTATGTGAAAAAAACATTATTTAAAGCTGTCTAATGTATGTTTAATTGTGAAAGTAATTTCATTGTTTAATACACTGAAATTATTAATGATCTGTATATTTTTTTTCCAATCGGAACACACTTATTCTGGCTGAGACAATTATCGCAATACAATATGAAAACGTTACAGCAAGAATCAAAAGTATTAACAGTCCTAATTCATACACATAATGTTATTAAAACTGTATTTTCGTAAAGATCTCCGAAATAGATGTAATCTAGATACGACAGCTTAAGGGCTGTATATACTGGGTCTTATACCAAGTGGTTAACGTCGTCGGCTTTGGTTATGGTGCTCACTAGATCTAATCTCAGTACGAATAGTTTCATTAATTCATTCTTCCAGTGAATTGTATTTGAAGACACGGATGCCTGTGTTGTCTAAATATTACCTCCCATCCATCTGATCCTTAAAACGAGGCGTAGCTGGTATGATTGCTTGACCACTTATACTACTCTAGCCTAATCTTCTATCTTTGTTCTTTACGAAAAAAGCGAGGTTGAGCGACTAAGTAACACCCAATTATCATAAAAAAACTTCGGTTCAGATACGCTTCACATTGATTAAAATATTTACCTAATTCAATACTACATTTTTAAAATGCTACAATCTGTTTCTAGTACAGCGATAAAGGCTCTGTATAAAAGCACACAAATTTAATAATGTTATCTCCTGCTATTTTTAGACACGCCTGCCCCTGTCGTGTCATAAGTCAGTAATAGAATTTCACTCCGTCATCCAGTGTTGCCAATTTTCTGCACAAACCATATAAGAAAAATTACTTTTTCACAAAAGGACCTCCTTGCGGCGACAGACTATTAAATCAACCCTTAGTATCAGTGAAGATAAACATTTAATGACTTTGGATACGCTACATTAATATGATATCGTTATATATAAACTGAAACCGCTTACGCAACATGAATGTAATAAATTATTAGTGACCCGCTGTAGTTATTTTTATTTTATATGTCACTAAATAAATACCTACATAAAATTCATTTATTTATTCGATTTTCACCACTCACAACTCTTTTTAAGTAAGGGGCAATGCGTGTTTCAGTGTCTTACAAAAGGAAATTAAATCCACATAAGATTTAATGTTCAAATTTTTATTAAAATAACATATTTAGGAATCATATTATTACAGAGATTTAATTTAAGAATAGACCAGCCGTCGACTCGTGCAGCTGACGGCCAGTGAAGTAGTATTGTCGTCCGTCCGTGAGTGACGTAGTCCGGCTTCTACTGACAGTTTTGCGCATTGTGCCCGTGTCTATGCTTCTTGCCAGTGTTTGCAGGTTCTCCCTTCTCCCGTTACTGTGTTGATGTGATGCCGTTCGCATTTATTCGTTACCCACACATATAAGTTGACCGAATATTGAATTTACTATTTGACATCAACTACAAGTTTTAATTGAATTATCATTATTTTTGAATTATTGAGATTTTGTACACTTCCATGTATTTTTCCATGTATTCCAAATTATAAAGATATTGAAATTCCATCAAGCACCCTCAGTCGATGTCTTAAATTATATGAATAATCATTGTTGATTTAAAAGTCTTGCGGTGAACCCAATTAGCTCTTAGCTCTTTCGGTGTAACAAATGGACTTTTACTGAAACATTTTAACAGATTTTATTTTAACAAGAAGTTTTTAACCGAGTGAATGAAGGCCTTAGAGCATTGAATGCTCCACCAAACAACCCTATGATAATATTAAATTCAGGCTCGACAGTTTATGTTAAACAATTTATAGCTCTTGTTCTTTAATTAGTTAGTAACTTACATGGATTAAAAAGATTTTAGCAAATCTATATAAACCGGATGAACGCGATGGACATGTTTACATGTCCAACACTTTGTCTCAGATTTCTGGCCAAAATAGAATGAAACACTTTAAAAAATAGTTCAAGCCTTTAAGTAAAGAAATTAGGCAACCGATCATGAAAATGTCAAGTAGAACACAAGGAAATATATTTTTGAAAAGAGCTCTTGATATTTAGTCCTTCAGCTTTGAACTGCCGATACGCAGCATTAATCGGCAGCTCTATGTATTACACATACTTATGCGGCTACTGTCTTGCTTGTTTGTGTGTTGGAGGTGTATATGAAGTCTGGCCGCAGCCATTTTGCTTCGTAAGTCGTAGATTAAATATTTTTCAGCTTCTTCATTTTCTTCGATTTATTTTAGCTAGAACGCGACGAACTTAGTTTACTTCTTGATATATTTGGGATAACTAATATATTTTTCACATAATTCTCCATTTTTTTAGTGTTGGAATGGAAATATTTTTAGCCTTTCGGCTGAAAATAAATTTGTGTGAAAACAGCTCCGCGCGGTGAAAATAATAGTACAGATTATTTTTTGTGTAATAGCGATTTGTGAGTTTTGCATTATTGATGTCTTGACTACTACATAAACAAAATCAAATCAAACCTACAAGCTAAATAGTTGTCAACAACTGCCTTGAGCTGTAAACATGTTGCTCCTTCTACGGTTTGTATAGTGCGTTCAGCTAATAGCGAATGTTGTGGGTGTATGAACCAGAGTACTGAGTAAGAAGAAAAAGACTTTCACAGTGGGTGGAGCCTTGAGTCCTTTTTGCGTAGCACTATAATTTTTTTACCGACGTCGAGAGATATGCGCCCAATTTTCAACCAGCCCCATACCATTCTACAGGGCCTATAACATCAGTGAGTATTATTCATTTAGGTATTATTATTATTTATTTTATGCTTTTCTAACGTGGTTTATCGTCTCAACTATATATTATTTTATACATTTTAACTTACACTATGATTTTAAACGTTTATTTAAGTACAGTTTGCACGTCAATATTTTTTTAACATTGTAGAACAAATATTTAAAAGTACGTTTTTTTACACAAACCTCAAAATGGTTAAATATTTTGAAACACGTCTTATGAAGTATGTATAAATAGTTGAAGAAATAATATTATGTTTCCATTTTATACGGAAAGAAAGTACAAGTTTTTACCCTCGCAAACATCGCAGTGCGTCAAATAATTGCCAATTAATCCTTCTAGGGGTCGCTTTGTTTTACTAAGAAAACTTCAGGTCTCAGTAATTGCTGGAAAATTAATACAACTTCTGGTGCTTTAAAACAATATTATGAACCAGAATGCAGAAGATATTTATATTGACTAGACTCAAGACAAAATTGCATACAGATAAGGATCCTCAAAATCGATTGTGAACATTGGGACTCAAAACGATATACATTGGAACAGAGAGATTTATTCTCGTATCCCTAACATTCGATAGAAAATGGCCACCAGAAAAATTGTTAGTTATACAGACTACTCTCCATCGGCATCTACGTTATGATAGCTGTTGGAGAAGGATCCACAAAATTGCAGCTGCAATACAATAACTGATGTCAACGGAACTCAAAACAATACGCAGTATAATAAAGAGATGTATTTTAATACGGTCCTTTATGGTACTTTAACCTTTCCGTTTTCATGCTAAAAAATCCCTTCGGATCTCATCCAGTCATATTTCGTTACCGTGTGGGTTTTGTCATATACATGCATTTATAAAGAGAAATGACCATTTCAAATAGAGAAATATGGTTTTATGTAGTATTAAGTAATTATTTTACGTCCTATTTTGTGTTTAAAACCTGAAATAAATATCAAACTATGCGAAATTATCCAAAGACGCAAGAATTGAAATTCTTCATAGCAGAACAAGTCAGATGTGCTTCCGTTCCGTTTGAAACAAAACGGTTGCACACAGTACAGTCATGCATCTCGGATTGTTATTATGCTATACGAATGGTTTCGATATAATACTATAATTTTGTATCTTTCGATGGTAAAATTTACGAAGTTTTTAAAATATGATTAATTATACAAATAAGACGTAAACTGTAATGTATTTTTAATTATTTGTAGAGCTATTTTATCAACAAATAGAAAAATTTTCAATTTTTTGCATGGCTTATTTCACAGATAATTTAAAGGTTTAAATGCCGAAGTAACTCATTGTTACACCATCAAGACGGAAGGGTTAAGAAAAATAATGTCAATACAATGAGCTAGAAACAAGGTAGATGCAGATTAAGAAGGTTTCTCAAAAAAAAAAATTCCGAAAACTAATTTCAACTTGACTCAAAAAAATATATGCAGTAGTATCTAGTGGTACTGTTGTATGGTCCCAAAATTTTGTCAGATTACGTCACTAAGAAAAAATAAATTATTTATACTAGAAATTGCTAAACGTAAACAAAGTGTGTCTTACTGATGAGTAATTTTATGATGATATTATCAAAAAAAACTTATTTTTTTATTCGTATATTTGGCACAAGACAGACAAAACCTAAACCAATTCGCTGTGGCAAAAAGACAAACTGTATTTTTTTAACCTAATAAAAACTACAGTTAAAAATAAATGATGGTTAAACTTTGGGTTTTTAATGCACATTGTTTTTTTTCAGTACAAATTTCTTATCATATACAAAATGGCACAACAATGAAAAGTATTTTTTTCGTAGAAGCAATAGAGCAATCAAAAAACTAGCAAAGTGAAAATTAACGACACTGTACTGTAGTATCTCGAGTTAATATTTCTTCTATGCGACATTTTCCAGAGATTTTTTTTCTAAGAATCATTCACCAGCACAAATCTTGCGGGGGTGTTAGAAACCTTAAGAAAAATATCTCGAGCAAAAATTTCCACTCGATTTTCCAATAATGTCTCTACAACTTATCGGAGTTCATTGAATCAAAAAATCTCAACTAGCTCTGCAAAACTTCCACTAATAGAATATTCTTTTATTGTGTCATATTTCTTTAGAAATTAAAAAAGTAGAACTACGCTTTTATATCGTATTATTACCTTTGCTTTTAATTTATAAAAAGGATTGCGAATAAAATTTGACTTTTGAAAAAAAACTTTCAGTTGAAATACGACCTGAAGGACACTGCGGAAAGGTTCTTCTGTGAAAAGAAAAATTCTGTATTCCTACATTTTTTTTATCTTGTAAACAAAAACCAGCTGATTTTCTTTCACGCTTTCAAGTTTTGTCCTTGGAAAGCGATACCTTTGCAATAAAACTTCTTATTATAAAAAAGTGAAAATCTTTTTTGTAGGATAATTTTAATAAATATAAACACTTTTCCATTTAGTTTTTTCAACTTTTTTGACAATAATTTTATTGGATAACGACATGACCGAACGGTAGCACTCTAGGGCTAGTTTTCCAATTATGGGATAGATGTTATCCTGTATCTCATCAAGAATATTAATTAAGCCTCATAGGTTAATTATTTCTTTCTACCATACCTAATCCTAAGCATGGGTCACAGCAGAGATTTGCTTAGAACTAGTTCCTTTCCAACTTCTTCGTTTTATCATGAATCATGACCCTGTTTGAAATAGAAATAAAGTACGGTTAACTGAAAAAGAGTTTTCTTCAAACAATTTATTTTTATACATGGCATTAAGATTCCTTGTTATATAATTTTAATAGATATGACAAGAACTATTTTTCAATTGGTCTACGCAGACTAATACGTATTAATATGAATTATGAAAAACGGATTAACGTAATAATACCTGTTATGAAAAAAAATGCTAATTTGAATATAAATTTCATGGGAAAAGCTGTTTACCTTCATCTATATCTTAATTTAAAAAAATACGGTGCCTGCTAGCAATGTGGAACATATGGACAGTTAATAAAATATCTCAGAAGAAGTTGTTTTAGTAGATCTGGTTAAAATTCAGTCACCCAAACGCTTTTTTCGGAAAGTGTAAAAATAGAAGAATAGGGTTAAGAAAAGGCTAGTATTTAGATAATCGATTTCTCAACACCTCATTTAAAGGTTCAAATAGGGGATGATTGGGAAGAAATGTTAACATCACATATATTTAAGCGGCTAGAAAAACAAGCCCATAAATTTATTGACAAATCAAATTATCAGTTCAGGCATATGAACCCGTGGTCTTACAACCGAACATGACATACGCCCAAAAATTGTGACCGATTGCCTAAAATCTCATTTTACTTCGAGGATGAGTGAAACTAATTAGAATCTAATTAAATCATGGATATGGACTTTTGAACATCTCTACCTTCGAAAACAAATCCAAGGATAGATTGAAAAATCAATTTATGAAACTGTTCGTATTGCGATATAAACCCGTAATCATCGTCACCAAAACCAGCGACATTGACCACTTCAAAGACCCGGAGATAATCTTACTTAAGTCTAACATTTTTGTTGTCATCTATTCATTATAAAGCTACTTACAGCTTAAATAATTCAACCCGTTTTAGTTCATGGTCCATTACTTAATGAGATCCAACAACGCGACTATGTTAACTGCCCCATTTACACATGTGCACTGTACATCCTGTTTATTTCCGGCCGTAAGTCATTAGTCGTTAGTGGAGGCTGTCACGCCAATTAGTAAGGGAAGCTTTCTGCACTCCGAAGGGTGGTATGTGGCCGGTGTTTACGACGTAGACGCAACATATAGTATCAAACGTTTCACATGGAAATTGGATATGAAAATCTAACTATTGACTTGTTTATTAAACTCCCGTATGATATTTAACTCGGTTTATTAGTATACGCAAATGTTACTCGGTTTAGTTTGACGCTGAGCAACATGGAAAGGTAGTTTTAATGATTCATTAGTCTAGTAACTATCTAGATTTTAATTTTTTAAATAATTTTAATGACCTTAATAGTATTTTTACACAAAGTTTAACGTAGAGATACAGAAACTAAAATATTGCATTGGTAGCTTTATAATGCAACATTTGACCTTAGATTATGAAAGCAATTTAGAATTTAATACTTTAATATATAGTACTTAAATGGAGAAATTTTAACAGATATCATTATTTTGAAATCTGATTTAAAAGAAATTACATGACAAAATTGATAGCTATTCCAATATTTATACAGTTGATATCTCAATCACTGAGTGGCTAAACACGCTATCGAAGGTTTTTAGAGTTATGAGTAAATCACGCAAAACTGTTCTGGGCAGTGTGATAGTTTTAAGTGTAATTTAAGTTATTTTGTATCTTCCGGTGTATACGTTTATTTCGCTGACTGTATTTTTAAGTGAGTTAATAAAATAAAATATTATTTTTTTCAATTAGCCTCGTCTATATTACTGGTGAATAATGACAAACATAATGTTTCGTGAATCTGCAGCATTATGTATCGTTTCACATCCATTTAAAAATGAACTGAAAAAAAAATATTGCCACATACCGACTTTTACCTGTACTGTATTTATTGACCGAATATAGGAATTGTAATTAAAAGTTGAAATTAAAAAATCAGGGTTATAACCCTTTACAATCGATGTATGAATGATAAATATAACATTTTAAGTGGCTATCAAATAGTTTTGTTTTTGGTTTTACCACTAAACTTAAAATTTACTTTCAACTATTTAGTATTTGTACAAAGTACTCTCCATCCACTTTCAGTTTTCTTAGTAAGGACATTCTCCAATTTGCATATTCATTTAATTCAACCACTGTCATGCGGTTTTAGCATAAATCGTCCTTAAACTTTCCTTGAACCCTCTAAGAATACTTTACATATATTTAAAAGATATCTACAAGAAAAATGTTTCTCAGAGATTTAGTTTTCGGACAAATTTTATCAATAAAAATGTTAATGCCTGTCCATTTTTCTAATTTGTTTATGAATACGACTTGGTTAAAAATGCTCGCATCTTTCACCACAAATAAGGTCAGTTTCTTTTACCATGATTTAGAACTTTATAAAGAATTTAAGAAGAAAGGTTTTTCAAACCATTCGTATTACCGATGAAATGTGGTATGGGTGAAATAATTTTAATATTTATTTACAGATGCGAAACCTACCAACGAACTATAAAGATTTTTACCAAAGCACATCCGCTCAGTGTAATAAAACAAATAGAATATTCCAATCTCATCCAATCTTTATCGTTTATTTAAATTTTATTCGAGTTCTCAGTAGTTTATGATGTGACATATAATAAATAATTCAGTTCAGAGATAGTCGATAAAATAAATAATATATTTGTTTGTGTTATATAATACATCGTTGGTGCAATTAACGGGGTTGGTTTCGTCTTACTCGGTTGCGTGGCTTAAGATTCAAATACTCAAATAGACCTTATCAAATATCGTTTTTTTTTAATCAAAACGAACAACGAAACGAAAACGGAAACAAACGAGGTATGTGATGTATTACTAGAATTTTTAACCCACCTAACCTAACCGATCATGAAAATCAGGCGACAAAAAGCTGAATGAAAGTTTTTTTTACTTCATCATTCTACACTTGTTAGTGGTTGAATAAAAGAACGAGAAACAAAAAAAAACGGTTTAAACAAATCAGGATACCGATTGCAATCAGTTCAGTCAAAGAATTCAGTAGACATTAACGTTTTCGCTTCTAATTTTTTATAATTCAATTCCATTGCAATAATAATCTACATGTAATAGGGATTTTGTTTCACATACTGCATTATTGTTTTTGGTAGGTAAATTGATATGCAAATGTCAACATCATTCAACGAGAGTGAGCTTGGACCAGTTTTATTCTTTATGCTTAAAAGTAGATTTTCAAGAAACTTAGTGGTTGACTTCCTTGCCAATTACTAATGTTTTTATCGTTCTTCATTTTGCAAATGCATTAAACCTTTAATTTATAACGTAACGTAAATATGCAGTTATATGTAAAATTTAGCGCTCTATCTGACTTAGTGTCCAGATAACTCAAAAATTCCATCAAAAATGCTAAGGCAGATAACCTCTTAAAGAATTGAACAAAATGTTGTAATTTCTGGGCCAGTAAAAGGAAACTTTCTACTGACAATACCCGGATAGTACCTGATAAAACCTGTTAATAAAATGTATACATATGTATAATATTTGATTTATGCTAACCATTTGATAATTGCTTTACCCGTTATCTCAATATGTGTTATTTGGAGATGTCTTAGTAATGAACTGGACGATTGATATGTGTGGTTGTGTATATATATATATATAATCCATTGAAATTGTAGTAGATAAAATTGAAACAAAATTTTGATCAATATTTTTCAGTATATACACGTAATAATGTATAGATTGCGATAATAAGTTACTTTTTTACCTTTTATACTCTTACGTGAGTGACACTATCTATGGAATTTTTCGATTGGAATTTCTCACGCACCTTGTAACCGACAGAAATTCCAATTTGTGTAACACTCTTTAATCATATATGGTGGCAAAAGCTTTTACTACTAAGAAGTCTGACGTCAATTACATACGAGCTTCTTCACGAGTTTATTACCGCACGCCACTGTCTCATTACTTCAATAAACTGTAAGTGAAGTAGAAAAAATCGTACTATTTTATAAAACTTTAATTAAAAGTTCGAGCTTTGTTACAGTTATTTAATTTTCCTAATACGACTCATAATATTAACTATATTTTTATTTTTTATTATTGTATTATCACTATAACAAGTAGCTCTTACTTACTTCTTCAGAACAGTTATTAATTTTATTTATATTTTTAAAAAATATCAGGTAAAAAATATTCTAAGTCAATTCGTTGTATCCTTTAGTGCTATTGAGTTCAGGAAAGCGGCCGTGAAACAGCTGCTGCCTACACATAACGTGTGGTGCTGCAACTTGCTTATCCATATTTTTACAAGTGCGAGAAGTTTGACAAAAATATTTTGAAACACCTACATATTTAATATATTTGGACATAAAATTTTATTTCCGTGACTTTTAATAGTTTTTTACACGAAAAAAAATATTGATACAAAGCGTAATTTTAGATGGATCGTGACAACTTTTTCTTCAATTGCCATCTCTATTTTATGTAAGTAAAATCATACCTTAAAAATATTGCACATATTTTAAATTAAATATAACATTGTCTGCTTGGTATATATAATAATAATTACGCCACTGTCTTCATTATATACTGCTCATCACGAAGGCGTTATTATATGCATTCATGTAATATACCATCCAAAATATTCGCTTAGTAAAAATACAATAAACTCATGTCATTCTGCCGAGTTGTTAAAATGATAATCTTTATTACTTTAATTATAATTGTAGTAAAGTTATTTCTAAGAAATTTTATTTTCATTCAAACAAATGTGGTGTTTAATTTAAGACATCGACTGAGGGTGCTTGATGGAATTTCAATATTAAATTTGGATTTCAGTTCGAGTCCATTCGTGTGCTCGAATGCCTGAAGATGCCGAAAGGCGAAACCCGGGTCGTTAGTGACAAAATACATGGAAGTGTACAAAATCTCAATAATCCAAATTTAAATGTGGTGTTGTTAACGGCAAACGAAGTAAAAACTAAAACCACTTTACAACATGGACGTATACAAAAATAAATTTAGTATAAATTCGAATGATTACAATTAATTAGACACATCTCTTCAATATTGAAGCTTATGTTTTCATTTTGCTATACGAATAAAAATATATTTATATTTTAGTTAAACTGTCACATAATATGGTATCTGAATCATTTGTGAATTAAGGTATTTTTTTAATAACAGGCCGCAAGTTAATAATTATTGCTGTTACTCATATTTTAGAATAAAAAATGAGCAAATCCACTTTCTTCCAGAGAAAAACACACTTTTCGTATAAAACTAATCAATGATTAAATTGGTTTTACTTGGTAGACTCCATTATAATATGATAAAATATCAAAGTAATTAGTTGTACAAAATTTTATTATGTAGTTGATAGATATTTTGGCTTACCGCCATCGTCAGAATTATCTTCTAAATATCTTTGTTTTGGCGATGGCGTTAAAATATTTATCAACTACCAAATAATTTTTTTTTAGAACTAAATGCTTTGATATTTTACCCAACTAAAACTAATCGGTAAAACTGTCAGCGTCCGTGGCGCAGTTGGTTTCGTCGCTGGCTACGGTTACGGATGTCTCGGGTTCAATTCCCGGTGCGGACGGTTTTCATAGATTGATCTTTCAATCGATTTATGGATTTCTGTTCGTAGTCTGAGTCCTCCCTCCCACCAATCCCATCCTCACGGGGCGTAACGAGAGCGATTAGCTAACCACTAGTCCTGTCATAGCCCTATCCTTCTATCCCTACTCTCTTCGAAAAAGAAAAGAGAGGTTGAGCAACTGAGTGACAAGCAGTTCTTGTAGAAAAATTCTGTCAAGATACCTCCATTAGGAGACCATATGCTCCACATTGGGAGCGGACATGGAAAAAAAAAAAAAAAAACTAATCGTCTTCACAAGTTATTCATGTAACTGTTTAATTTGATGTATTTTATCATATGTATTCATTTGATATTCTATAATGCTCTGAATATACAGTACGAGTAGCAATATCATAAAAAGACATGGATTTGTTCGAATTTGATCCCAAAACACTGCTTTCAACTATTTGGTTCAATAGACAATGCTCTTGGTGGCTTGTTTAATTGATTTTTAGTGTCAACAGACTCGAATCTTTGTACAGACAATTTCATTCATTTATTTTACAATCATCGATTTATTGATTTGTGTTTAAATACATAGATGTATGAATCCTCTCTCATCCATCCATCCGATTCTATAATCATGACGTAATGAGAGTTAACTACTAGTAAATATCCTTAACATCTTGAATCAAAATGCTATCAATCTTTATCTGCTTGTATAGTCAACACTAATAGTTATGTGGCATAATCTATTACTGAGAACTTAACGATTTTAATATATTCATAGTTTTGGAAATTTGATATAGCCTGATACATGATCATCATTTAATGAACACCTTGTAGAAACTTAAGTGTTTTCACTTCCCGGTTTCTCTATTATAATACAAATGTACGCAAGTTGGAATAACGTATTGTATTTTGATATTTTATGAAACATATTATATATTGTTTTATTCAATATTTGACGTGTAATGAATGGCGTTTTATTAATATATTAGTAAACATAAGTTTTCTGCATGTATTTTTAACTAATTCTTATACTAATGAATATTAGTCAGTTGACGAGTTTTGAATAACTAAAACTGTAATTTAAAAAAAACCCTTTCGAATACTTATTGGAGGCTTTTAGTTAAAAAAAAAGTGTTATTTGTTCGTAATGTGTAAGCTCTTGCCTTGTGATCAACTATTAAATTGACACTTATTCCTTTATTTACGGTAATTCAAAGTTTTGTAAGTAAATACAATCATATTTTGTGTGTATAATGAAATATTGATTTCAGATTTTATTTATTTTTAATTACAGAGTACGTATACTTAATCTTTTTCGTAAAAAAACAGCAACGTTTCCGGTTTCATTTAAAAATATTTCATTGATTTTTGAAGACATTTAGTAATAAAGTTTACTTCAAAACCGTCTTATACTAAAAATTTAGGTACAGTATAAAACAAAATGTACATTTTCAGTATGTATTTTTAGTGTTAACCAGAAGCTGAATAACAATAGTACCTTATAAATTGAGGTGGAAATTAAATTATATTTAAATATTTACAAAATATGTTTTATATTGATAAGTCAAGCATAACATCACTATGGGTTGACGCGTGTCTTTGTAATTTAAAAATTTAATGCGACGTCATTGTCATAATATAAATAAAAAGGATTTTTAATTAGCTTTATTCGTGAAATTAAAATAAAAAGAATTTTAAAACTGAAAATATATTAAAAATTAGGCAGAATGAATTTTCAAAAACGGTATGGTCGTTTGAAAAAAAGACACTTCCGCAAAAAACATTAATGACAAAGGATCACCCTGACATAATAAAAATGGCGACTTCAATCAGAAAGCAAATAATATAAAATCCTACGTAATTCGTTCAACTAATTTAATTTCTTGTTAATCTGACACCTAACGGATTTTTTACAATATTAAGACAAAAAGGTGTTACAGAAATACTCTACTTCAATAAATTAAATGAAAGTTTTTTCTTATTTTTAGATTCATCATCTTTTGACGTATTTGTTTGACATTCGAAAAAATGCCAAACAAACACGCTTTAAATCTCTCATTTATCTTTATATAACACCGAATTTTGAACGACATTGGTTACCATAAAATCAACCTTATTATTTAATTTAAAATATTAAAAGGAATCTTTAGTTACCCACTTCAAATAAAATTGTTTCTATCAATTAAGCCCCACATAATAGAAATATAATAATTGAATAGAAAGCCCACATTTTGAATGATGCGTAAATCTTGTGAAAATATAACAAACTCGCGCAAGAATAACAAAGAAAGAAACGGCATCACAAGCACCCATGCACCAGATCACAAAATATATTTAAAATCATGATAAATGGACCTTGTCAGAAAATGACATGGATACTAAGCAAAGCTCTTAACACTTGGTTTCATAAGGTTTTTGAAATAGTTCACTATTGATATTATTTATTATTCAAGTCGGCTGTTCTAATCTACATATTAAGAAATAAAAGATTTGACAAGAATATTTACCAGTTTTATTGACAGTAGCGATTTTTACTTATCGCACAAATTATAGAAAGAATTTATCAGTTTCTCTGTCAATTATCGATTTAAATTTATACCAATCATATACATTGATATACAAATATTATACATTTTAAAATTACAGTTATTTTTACATCTTAATCCTTCGTCAGCTACGGGAGGGGATACAAAGTTTTGAAAACGCTTAACTGTCAAGGTGTGACATAAATTAAACTGTGAGCAACGTCATAACGTTACCAATAGCAATATGTTATATTTCCGTTCACTTGCACGCCCTCTGTTCAATATGTAATCGTATAGTGTCAATAGAGGAGGCGTCGCGACGTCAGCAAACATCGTCGTGACGTCTGAAAGGTGTCGACGCTGAAAATAGTCGCGTAACTCACTCCCACTATCACCCATGTAAAGTGCATCCGTACAGTACGAATACGGTAAGTATTTTATTCTGTCAATTCGATATTCTACTGAATGATCTTAAATATGTTACTTTGATGAACAGGTTATATGATTCTACTATTTAGCATATTTATTTATTAAATAATGCAAATGCTGTTTTAAGTTAAGTATGAGGAAACGCTTAGAATACCAATATCTACCAGTTCCAAAATGCAACAAAAGGTAATCTGTGTCTATTTTGATACTCGCTACGTATAATCACGTGTACAAAATATGTGATTATATGTCTTTTGCAGTTTCATTGTCTACAGTCAGTTCTATGGGTATGCATCAAACAGCAGGAAAAATTTGATTTAAAATAGTAGCACTGTCTTAATTTTGCAGAAAATACATATAGTTATTACTTTGCAATTGCGTTATGAACCTTTGAAATGCTGTCTTATTCCTACTAATACAGTATTTTACAATGAAAGTTGTTATTATTGCTTTAGATCCAAACTGTAACAACTAAGATAATCCTGTGAAGACTTCAAAAAACTCCTATTGACAATAATAGGAAAAATGAATTAAGTTTTATAGTATTGTAAATGAATTGCTTAGATAATCCGAGATTTCAATTTAAATCTACAAAGATTAGGTGTACAATAGAATATTAAACCTGCCCGTAAAATATTGTTTCCTAATAATCCCAAAACTATACTTTTTGAATTGTTACACTTTTCAACGGGGGGGTATCTTCTAATATAATATAATTCTAACTAAATGCTTGCACCAATGATACTACAACATTTTAAAATATCCGTTATTCATGTTTTTACATCCAATCACCTATCTTTCTTGAATCTAACTAATTGTTTTTATTGATTACAGATTTCATGTTTACATTAAATGTAATATGTCATATTGTATTAGATTCTTACTTCACATCAGTTAATATCATCTGCAAAATATTCGTTGTCAATATTACTTCTACAATGCCATGTTATATAAATATTGTATTTTGAATATGCTCGACTGATTTTAAAAGCGTAACATTAGCATGGTAATTCCTAACCTCAAAAGGTTATTTGATGTTTTTTCGGGTTTCACGGCCCCGCGGGTTTAATTCTAAACATTTTAAGCTTGCAATGTCACTTTCCAGATGACCCATAGGCTTAATGTCACACCATTTTGGCTCGTTTATTCGCTTAACGGCCCAAAGGAATAAAAGATAACCATTGCGACCATACGATTTTTGCGGTTACTATTTATTGCCACCAAAGCTAAGCCCAGTGGCGTTTGAAACAAATGAGTATAGTTAACAATCCTTTATTTGTCTTCATTTATATTTTTTGTTTCAAAATATTAGTTCTCTTATAATAGACTTTCTGAATTACTTGTAATGTTTTTCATAATGCATGTTGAGCAATAAGCATTTTTTTATCGTAAAATAATTTAACTGTATTTTTAACCTTCCCGTTTTCATGCTAAAAAAATCCTTCTGATCTCAGAGAGACATATTTCGTTACCGTTTGGTTTTTGTCATTTAAACGCATTTATAAAGCGACATAACAATTTAAAAAAACAAAAATTATGTCTTTATATTAAGTAATTATCTTTACGTCATATTTTGTGTCTAAAACCTGAAATACATCAAACCATGCGAAATTATTGAAAGACGTAAGAATCGAAATTCTTCATAGCAGAAAATGCTCGAGATGTGTCTTGGTGCCGTTCGAAACAAAACGGTTGCATACAATACATCATGCATCCCAGATTGTTACTATACAATACTATAATTTTGTATTTTTCGATGGTAAAATTGACGAGGTTTTAAATCACGATTAATTATACAAAGCAGACGTTAACTATAATGTATTTTTAATTATAAGTAGAACTGTTTTATTTACAAATTTAAATTATTTTTGTATGACCAATTTCACAGATAATTTAAAGTAACGCATTGTTAAACCATGAATACGGAAGAGTTAATGAAGATTAAAAATTTGATAACCTTAGAAGTCCGATGATTACATATTGATCAAATAAATATACACAATGATGTATATTATGAATTCAGAAAAAAATCACACCATGAAACAAATCTCTTTAAATGTTCTCATTTGTAAATAAATCTGCAGTTAAATAACTCTGCATAAAAAATATTCATATATTTTCGATATAACATTATAATAGTAATATACACTTGGACAATTTTTTTTCCATATGGCGATAGTGGAAAAAAACTCAGGTTATAGACTTATAATTGTAACCACGCATCTAGCCCACAAACAAGTCGTCAACGAAAAAAATAACTTCAGAGTTTTCAATATTATATTTCAAGAATTTACAATTATTCACAAAGGAACTTATAGTTTATGAAAATGTTGATATGAATAAAGAGAATTTTTTTCTCCGTTATTTTTTTAATTGCTTTACTTAAATGTGGTCATTTTAAAATATTAAACTGGATGTTTATTTTTATATATTTTACTTTATCTGACAGTCCGCCAAACAAAAATTTTAGGATGCATTTATTCATAAGAGTAATGTTACCAATAAAGACTGTTAACATATTGAAAATTGTACACAAAATTATTAATAATTAAATCTGTCAGCTTCGTTGTGCGGTGGTTAACGCCGTTGGCTAAGGTTACTGAAGTCATGGTTTCAATTCTCGGTTTGGACATTTCCATAAATTGATTTTTCAATCGGTTTATAGATTTTTTTGCGTAGGCGTGAATTTATGTGGTGTCTAAAATTCCCTCCCACCCATCCGATATTAAAAACGAGGCATAGCGAGAGCAATTAGCTAAACATTAGTCCTGTTCTAGTTCTATCTTTCTATTTCTCTCTTCGAAAAAAGAGAGGTTTAGCAACTGAGTAATAAGCAGTTCTCGTGGAAAACATCTGTTTGATACCTTCATTAGGAGGCCATATTCTCCACACTGGGAGCGAATATGGTAAAAAAATCCTATACATATATATTACAATACAGTTCATAATGTGCATCAGTCTAAACGCAGATAGACAAACAAAGATTTTCGCTCAGCACGGTTGGTAAATAATTCAAGATATACACCCACCACGAGCGACAGTGTACTCGTTCGTATACGTGACATCCGTGTCACGTAACCGGGTCCTGGCCTCTGTATATAGTTTGAGAGCAGTGCGCACGGATGCACTTTATGTGCAAGATTGTCTGGTTTTGGATTACGCATTGTTTGCTGAACAAAGACATGTCATCTTCCACATGAAATTCCATGACAAATTAAGCGATGCTGTAATTATCATGTTGAAGTACATATCCATGAACTGAAACAATGCTTTGAAAGAAGTTCTCGTATCTTGATCAAGTATGATATTAAGTAGGGTATAAAAATGCGATTCATTCAAATCCACATTCACGGTTTATTTATGGTAGAATAAAATATAATTTAAACAGGTGCTTCCTCAACTTTCGTACTTAATTGGTTTCTAAAAATGTGTACGAAAGAAGAGACATGTAAAAAGAATATCCAATTTAAAAGTAATTTAAGATATCGACTGCGGTTTTTTGATGTAACTTCAATATCAAAATTAAACGTTAAAATTTTGTACACTTTCATAAGTTCTGTCACTAATAGCCCAGATTTTACCTTTCGACATCTTTAGACAGTTCAATTCATGGCAGGTCAGAGTGAAATTATACGTATCATACACTTAATGCATGATTCAAAATCCATGGTACATTAAAAATATTTATTTGTCAATAGAATCATTGACGTAATAAAGTTAACGATGCATAATCCTTTTCGAGATAGTTGAGAATTTCTTTTTTTTTTTTTTTGATATTTTAATCCATTAAAATACCCAGATAGTCACATAAATTTGGTGATGACTGTAGGGTAATTGAAAAAAAAATAAATGCCATAGTGACTTGAAAAGTTTGAGAACCTGGGCCTTTGAGCGTTACCACTCGGAAACAAATCTAAATATTTTTTTAAATATGTACGTTTAAACAAATCGAGGGCATATTGGCAGAATGATTAAGTCATAAAAACTTGTGTAAAGTACTCACTCTACCAAGTTTTTTGAACATTATGAAAAATAATCTTTTTGGGATACAAATATTTAGTATCGATGAGTTTTAGTTATATCATGCATGGTAAAAATTGCCAGAATATAAAAATAATAATACGATTTAATTCTGTTTTTTAAAGCAATTATATCCTATGCACTGCATGCGTTCTACCAGAAAGTTGACAGTTAAATTGCATACATTTTGATATTTAAAACAGAAAGATATCAAAAACTTACTGTCAGTATAACTTTGAAAAAGATATTATTATGAAGACCTTTTCATTTACAATCGCTCATTCTTCTTATTCACAGAAAATTATATTTATGTCCAAAATGTGTACTGGTTTCATATAATATCAAACTTTGTTAAAAAACCGTATTGCAATATGAGAACATTTTCGCAATGAATAAACCAGACATTCGAATAGTATTACCGACGTAAAAATGTACTCGTTTCAGTATTGTATGGCATTCTACTAGAGCATTTAATATATTTTTATTCGTAAATTCCACAATTGGTTTCGAAACTCTAGCAGTAAGCTAGAGTTATGCAAAAAAGCAATATCGAACATTGCGACCTAAGTTTTGTAATGGAGCCACACATATAAAACACATTTCCAATAACGGGAGTGTGTAATATTAGAGAATGACAAAACATCGGAAGAAAATTGGAAAGTCGAAAACGCAGAAAGGTAGCTAACTCGTTAGATTATTTTATTAAGTATCTTTTGTTTTTGGTGGGCGTTTCATAATATTAAATAAACTATCGAAGTTCTTTACATTAAAGTATGTTTTGCAATTGCGTTTTCAAATATTCTGTTATCAAATAGAAATAAATAAACAAGCATGACAAAATTTTTCATAAATGGATTGAAAATATTATGTGATTTTTAAACAATGACAGCGTGTATGATTTAAACATGTAGAACATTAACAGGATGTTTTTTCCAGTTATATCGCGATTTTACTGTGCTGATAAATCCAGTTTAAGCTGTGTGTGCTCAATTAACGTTAGAACGTCAAGATGATTATTTTCGATTATTGTTGTCAATTAGTTTTTCATTACTTTAAAAGAGAACATGAGAAATTTTGATGAATATATTTTACTTTATAAATCCAAAAAAAGCGGTGTGTGCTCAATTAACGTTAGAATCTCAAGATGATTATTTTCCGATTATTGTTGTCAATTAGTTTTTCATTACTTTGAAGATGAATGAGAAATTTTGATGAATTAATCACTTTATTAAAAAAAAAATATGCCATTTGAAATATTTCATGTTTACCGTACACTGATCTTATAAGAATTTAATTGTAAGATTCTAGAAAATAATCAAATATTTCTATTTTCAGTCTTAGTCTCATTAGAATAAATCTTGTTTTCAATAATTATATTAATTATGCGTTTGATTGGCGTTTAGTTAAAATGTTAGTATAAGAGCAGGGCTTCGGGTATGTGACATTTTTTCGATTCATCACGTTTATTTAACATGTCGTCATCAAACGACTTTGCTAAGAATGTTATTATTGAAGTGACCACTGTATTATTTTTTGTTCTAAACCATAGCTAAAAATGAATTCTGTGTAACAATTTATGCCATGCAAGATTATGTTATATTATAATATCGCACGAAGTGTTGAGATTAAAAAATATTGCTCTAAAATTATCTGATCTATCCACGGTGTGGTCAAATTACCATGTATTTGAACAACATAAATATGTATTATATATAGTGCAAGTGTGTATTAATTGAGAGAAATAAGCGCCATTAAAATATAGTTATTATTTACTTCAGCTATATTTGCTCATTTAATGTGAATTGAATCACACAATATTTCAAATATTAACATGGCTCCAGTTAATAATTTATTGTGATAGTGAAATATACAGAGTATCTCAAAAACTGTATAACACAATTATATGATTAAAAATCTTTTATAACACTCGTTTTTTGTCGAATTTTTGAACAATTTATAGAATTGAATACATCTATGTCGTGATATGAACTTGAATATAAATTGAACAGTACTTACTCCAAGCCCCAAAACAGAGCTTCCTCTACACATCTTTCCAAATACCACTTACACAACTGTACAATCAGATCCAATAATTCAAATCTAGGAGACCAATTATTGACATCGTTCATTGACGTCACATGCGAGAATTTACCTATATTCGCTTACTACGGATTCTTTAAATCATATCTGTGGATAATTCTAAGCATATGCTATAGGCTTACAAGGAATAAAGTTGAATAGTTATATGGTTAAAGTAGGGTTAAGCCCTTTTATATAAAAGTCAAATTTATACCGCATAAATACGTTGCTAAAAATCAGTTTCAAAATTCTCTGCGCTGAATCAATTAGAATTTTCTTGTGCGGAATCAAAATTGTTCCCGTAAACCATTTCAAGAATTGGGAACCCGTACATGGAATATTGCTTTCTAAATTTTCGAATATCTCAGAATAGCTTTTAATTTGTGAAGACATTTTTTTTGTATACCCTGTATTATAACATAAATTAAGCTTCGGAAAAAAGCATCTGTGCCATTGGCTAAATCTGTAAGTCTAACTTTCAATAGTGCCTGTAATAATGGATGTGAAATTCTTTTTTCTGGAAAAAATATACATTTTAATGGTTTGGATTATAAATATATTTATGGTTTAATTTTATTGTTATTCGTTTCGTTTATATTGGATTAATAATTTTCTGATAATATATCATGCTTTTTTGTTGGTTATGAATGTTGTTACCAATCAAAATGTTGTTGAGTTTAAACAAAATTTACCGATTAATGTACACGTAAGTTTATTTTTCTACTTATCTTTATATTTAAAAGCTGCTTACGTATTACGACCGTAAATCTATGATGACATTCTTTGTAAGAAGATGATGACGCAGTAAAATGTATGATTTATGCTCTGCAGCGTGTTTGTTTTGTAAAATAAACTATCATCCGATTATCTCCATTTTTGCGCCCCCAGGGGAAAAGATAAAAATATAATATTTTCTCGGGATATGTCAACACTGATGGGTGACAGGTTGTGGGGATATGGGATGTGTCATCATAAAAAGCCTTAGCAGTAAAGTAATTCGGTAAATAAATAGAGCCTCGTTATTTTTGACAGCTACTTCACTCAATACAACTTGGGCACAGGGCCATATATAAAGAGAGGTTATAATTCCTTAGGCATGTTACTAATTTATAGCCGAGACTGACATATTTAATTTTAAGTCTTTCAATCCGCTATAGCGTATAGAATCGTAGATCATGCTTTATTATGGATTTGAAAACAAACATTTTAGTTTCAATAGTACTTTTAAAATATGAATATCAAACAAGCTCGACAGAACCAATTTCAAATCGTGTTATTAATAAAATAATACAAATCTCAAAATATTTGAATGACAAACGAAAAAATATTTTAAGAAATAAATTGCTGCCGTTTCATAAATAATTTTACAATCATCTTTTAACCACCCGAATTAACATTTGATCAATGTGGCTATTAGTCAGATAGTCACTTAATCTGTTTTATTAACATGATTAAATTCAAGATAAAAACTATCTAAGTAGTGAACTCTCTTTGATTATCAATCGCGCTGTGATTATATTTATTTATTGTTGGAAATGAATAATTCATGTTATAAACATTTCCAGCACATAAGAATCGAATCTCTTGACAAAAGTTAAATTATTTTATAGTCAATTTTATTAAATAAAAAATAGACGTATCTAGTTCAAGATTATATTCAATAATATATAATATATCGTTAATCATTTTGACAGATATTATTTTGATATATACGTTATAACATTGCTTTTTGCATTAATTACCAAACAAAATGAAAATATTTGCCAATAATGTCACTAAAACTGTCCGTGTATAGAATATTTCTTCTTTTTCTAATTTTGCACAATTTCGCTGTGTATATTAGTGAAAAAAAGCGTGAAAAGCGATAACTGTTATATTGTGCGACCGTACAAATGAGGTTGACATTCATTGAGGACCGTTAATTACACGAAACGTTCCGAAATTTAATGAAATATAACTACGAAAAAAATGTGGAAAGTTTGTGAAGACGAATCGTCTTTCATTATGCGACATTCAAGAAACCCGATAATCATTTAAAAAAAGTAATTTGTCTCGTTCGATAATAACCACTAACTTCGTCAAATTATTTTTAATTAATTTAATGTAGCTAATATTCATTATTGCTGGCATAATACATCATCATCGTCAATTTTATAAGTATATCAGCTATGGGGTTATTAAATATATTTACTTCTGAATGTATACAATAGAGGAATAAATCTTTAACTTTTATATCGTGCAGAGCCACTTACTCCTGAAATATAAGAAATGAGATTTAAATGTCACTTTGAAGCATACTGTATGTTATTGTGTTACATTTTCTGTAAAAATATCAAAAACATAATCAGTTTTTATCATAAATATTGGCTTGTTTGTGGTCAAAATTAGAATCCCAAAATTTTTAGAAAGTATCAAACATTGTGTTCCTGGTTATTTGTTGAGGAATTGTGGACGTGCCACTCTGAAGAACTTTAACATTGTACAACGGCATTGTTTCGGATGTCAACATTATTCCATATGGACGTAAGTGAGCTCAGATGAGTACTTTTTTTATGTTTCAAAGAAAATTTTGTTGCAACTTACTCTTGACTTACTGGACTCACCAGTTGTTTTTATCAATTGTCACGTTGCAGAAATAATAAATCGATAATATTATTTTTTGTAATGTATGTAATTATTAAACAAATTGACAAAAAACTCACAGAAATCAACATTTTTATATAGCAGAAAAGTTCATGTTTTGGATATTGTACAATATTTTCCAATTAATTAAAGCACTTAATTATCTAACATAAAAAAGAACAAAATTATTAGCGCATTAATTTAGCAACACAGTAAAGTGACACCGTTTTACAGCTCTGTCTCTCTGTATGTTGTCGTTTGTGGAATTAGGTTCGAGCTTAATGAACAGTCATTTGTCACATATCATTCGAATGGAATATCACGTTTACCACTTATAATATGTTGAATATCAATTATTAGTAGAAAGTTATTCTTTTTATAAATAATCAATATGAAAACTCAACGGAAAGTATTTGATTTGAATTTTTTGTGAGTCCATCGAACCACTTTCCTTTATGGTTATGTTTTAAATACAATCTTACGTGTTAATCGATCTATCAACGATGTCTTTGAAAACGATATTTAGATTTTTAGACGGGGAAGAATTACTAATTATTAATTTCAGATATTACCTCAAAAAAATAAGTATTATTTATTAATTAAACAACTGGTCCCAAATAGGGATGCAAGCCCATAACTCAGGGTACACTACTAAAGCGCACATAATATGCACGGATCAATCACTTTTTTTTTATCTGAAGTAAGAAACAAAAAACAATCTTTCATCCGTGAAAATTATAAGAAAAACTTTCTTATTACGTTGCATCTAAAACAATGATTTTATTGTTGTTTTATATTTAAGAAATTAAACATTAAAATATAATTTTTTTAAGGAAAATATAGAATGTCTTACTAATTCTAAAATCTATTATAATCCGATACTCACATTTTTTCTTTTGCTCATTCAATAAAATAAATTTTAGAAGGTAGAGAATAACGTTATCGGAAAGTACAATAGCGAAGAATAATAAAAAAGGAAATATCCACATCCTGGAAAATTTTGACGGAGGCTTTATTGAAACTCTGAAAGTATTATTAAAATTTCAAATTCTAAAATAGATTAAGTAGCGGTAAAATGTGTCTACTTTTCAGAAGTTTGCTGACTTAATAATTTTATAAAAGCTGTGTTGATTTTTTACGTTAATAATTCCGTTAAAATAAAAAATTGTTTTATAAATATTCATCGTCACTTTAAAACAGTACATGGTAAGCAATTTCGATATGTAATATTTTCATTTATTCCATCAAATTCAAGTTTTATAAAGAAAACTTATATCTCACACAGTCTTATTGACATTTCCAAAAGAAAATTCTAATTCGCAATTCAATTATGTAACTTTTTGATACACAGTCCATCAATTTAAAAGATAAAGGTTTATAACTTTAAGCTCAATTGTAACAATATATTTATTTTAATTCGACTCTTCAACTAAAAGTTAATATTTATAACTAACTCTTAAAATGCATTGTTGAGTACGAGATTATGATCCATTTTGTAAAAAATACATTCAAGTCTTGAACTCATTTGGCGTCAGAAAAAAATACTATTCAAAAAAAATTTAAGGCGATAGATATTTGTTTTTCATTCTAATTGAAACTTAAACTGCAGTTGTAAAAGGATCATTGTTTTCCAGAAAAATTAAGTGTATTTATCACAATTCTTTGTATCTACAGTAAATTTTTCTTCAAATTACTTCAAATGACTCCTCCAAATGACAAAGTAAGATTATCGCATGGCATTGCTTTATTTTTAATAATGATTCAATGATTTGACTAGCACTATTGAAAATTATTACAAAATACAAATGCTACTTACAACAACGTTTGGTTTAGAACAAAAATTCTATTACAAAATAAAAGAATTATACACTAGCAACACCGAAACCAACGAAGTCAACGCGTGTTAGATAAACACGCTATAAATGGATTCTAAAACCATTGACATATCATAAACAAGAAGTTCTCCATCAACCTTTTGACTCAGAATGACAGGGCAAAATATTTCCCGCGTAATTTTACCCGCCAATGGAAAAAATTAAACACAAAATGGCCTCAAACTCCACTTTGCGTTGGTGTATTCTTTGCATGTTTCAGTATTTTTTCACACGCTTTGTTCGACAGTTTTGACATGAAAAATTGCACTTAACATTGTTTGCCGCTGAAAAACGTGAGTGAGGAAATTTATTGAGTGTTAAACACTTCGGAATTGAATGAAGCATAAAAACAATTTATCATCTGGAAACATTCTTGGTGGTTAGACTTTTCGACGTGCTTTCAGAGGAAATATTTTTAAAGGGAAATTTATCAAGGGTAATTACTAGAATTAATTAATATTTTTCTCCAAAAAAGAATCAATTTAATGTTTATATAAATAATTACACTATTACCCGCCGCCTTCCGCCATATTCAATATTTATCGCTCGTCATACTCATAACGCAGGAAATTTATGCGCTTTCCAGGATTGACTCAGGAGCAATAACTGAAGACTTGGTTTCCATGCAATAAAGTGTAAAAAAATATATACAATACAACGAATCATAGTTGGGAACATATTTCAATTTATAGTCACTTTGTTAATAAATAGTTCTCAAAAATCACTGACATGGTAGAATGAAAACATCTTAGACACATATTTCTTTGGATAGAAATTCATAATTTTAAAAAATAAAATAAATTTTGTTTGTACTACTTCCACATGTTTATAATTTTCAGAACTGGTATCGCTCATCACGAGCATTAACAATTGATATATCAGCAATGAGAGAAACCAGTCCAGATCATTATAAACATATAGAAGTTGTACAAACGAATTGCGTTTTTTTTAATATAATGTCCTTCCACAGCTTAAAAAGAAATTCATAAGCTTAATAAAAATACGACCAAAAAAATTTAGCGTTTGGGAATCAAACCTTGACCGCCCGATCGCAATTGATCACTTATTGGGGTACTTTATAGCAACGTTCGAATAAATTTTAAATCGTTAATTGTTGTTTTTCGTAAATTAGCGGTTTAATATATAAAAGAAAATTTTATAATCATTTTCAACTGACGTTCCATAAAAATTACGTTTTTACTTTTATCATTCACATACTTAATTCATATTGATTGTTTAATCTGCAAGCTGGGATTTTACAGGATTTAAAAAAATACCATCAAGTGGAATTTAAAAAATGCAAAATACACTTCGTTAACCTTATTGAAGAGTAGAAGAGTAACAATGAGCATTTTTGAAGTTGATAAATTTAGTTTGGTGGTTATTTTATTAAGCTTTTGTATGTCCTGAAAATTGTGCCCCAGTGGAGTAAACCGGTTTGCAGATTAAGTGGTAAATGTAAGCATAAGTAATTCAATAAACTACATATTTATAATTAAATGTACATATGTATATCTCTATGGCCCAGTTATGTAGGACAATAAGTCAAAAAAAAAATTTGTGATTAAGTTGGCCATAATATTCAAACACCGCTTTTCTACAATTCCAAAAAAGTACAGCTTTGTAAAATGTACAAGTTTCCTCTCAAAAGGCAGATATTTGCATATGGAAATCAGCAAAATTAAATAATTTCTCCATTTCGTATACATACATATCGAAATATTGTATATTTTTATCGCGGAAATATATTTATGTGAATCGTGGCGTTCCATAAAGAAACAACTTTTAATAATAAAACTATAAACTATTGACCACCTGTTTGAATAAAAATGCAATAGAAATAATAAGCCATCACTTTTTAGGAGTCTGCTTAGATCAGTCAAAACTTTGATCGGCCATATCTCAAAACTACCAATTTCTTGTTGTATCACTATGGAACTAGGTCATTGATATATACATTTACGACAAAGAAATGAAGGGGTTATGTGATTGCGTTAAATTAATGACATGCATATAAGAAACTATGCAGCATCTGTCAATTTATCATTCGCATCTGTAACTAGGTGTCCATTTGCCAGCCGCTGCGTCGTCGGGCTGACACAGTCGACATCCACTGGCACTCAAGACACGGCCAATCTGAGAAACATTGTGTCCAGGCTGTCACGTGACCGCCGCGTGACAGTCGCATCCCCAGACGTGAGGAGACGTCGAGGGGGAGCGGTTAATTGGAAAAAAGTCGCATCCGAGACGAGAAAACGCCCGATAATTTTCCCGCTGCTTTATTGTGAACAGTTGAATACAGTCGAGAAATAACAAGCTGCAAATAAGTAAGCAAATTGGCAACTGCTGCCGTCTCGTGGCGGTAATTTTAGTTTGAAATTTCTTGTTTATTGAGGTATGTATTTTACAGACATTATAGCTAACGATCCTAGTTAGTGTTTCTTTAGAATCGGTTGGTAGATAGCCCAACATGTAAATGCGGCAAAATGATTCAAAATACTGATCAAATATTTTGGAAATGTCCAGACTTGGACAATGATCGGGGAAAATTGCTCGAAACAATAAGACTGTCAGTTAGATATGTCGGCCCCGTCGGACATTCAAAGATTTCACAAAATCCTATGAAAAATTACTGAAACGCGATACCGAAAAACAAAAACACTTATCTGTGACGGATAATGTTAGATCCACTGAGCATTCTTATACTTGAGCTGTTTATTAGTATTTGTCTTAAGATAATCAACTCTACTCATAAATCTACTCAAAATAGATATGTTTTTGTCAACTCAATATTTCATAGTGCTTTTATTAACTATAAAGACTAAAGAACCATAATAACTGTAACTTTTGAGATAGTCACTGAATGTTTCAAATATTTACCAATATACACAATCAAGATATATTTATTATTGGTTTCAACATTTTAAGTATCAAGTAATTCCAACCCAACTATTTTCGGACAGTGTATATTCGTATTTTTTTGTGACACGAATGAATTATTCAATAAAATATTTTCATTTTTTTTTCAGATCAATAGCTTTCTCTAATATTTTTCCAAACGTGTTTCATTTGCTGAATAAATTCTATCCTTAAATGAAATACCCTGCTCAACGCATCCACCCACAAAATGTCCCGAAAGCTCGCGTGAAACGTTTTCTATAAATGTTAGTCAAATATGATGTCAAATTTTAAATGTAATGATATTCCTTATTTTTCATATTTTTATGATTACTTCATGTAAATGATTTTCTAAAGAAAACTTATCAAAAGGAAATAAGTTTTCTTTCATAGTTCAAAGGGTCTTGCGTGGGATGTTAGTAAATGGACGACTGGACTCAAGATATATTTTCATGATGTATTTTCATTAATCATTTGATAAGATATATTACATATATATATAAATAATATATTGTTTATAAATAAGTTAGTTTCATATTTTACCAAAATATTCATTGCTAAATATAAGTTTTCGTACCAATTTACTTCCAATAGAAACACTGGGTTTATTTATATTAATATTCGATTTGGGACATATAAATATACGACCCACCATTATGTTGATCATTTTTTATAGAAATAGACTCTCCTAATATTGGATATAAAAAAGATGGATAAAACAATGTTTTAAATCTTTTGAGGAATATATAAATCTAGTCTAATTAATAAAATTTGTTTGAAAAAAACTATTTTCTATTTGAGTGAACATAAAAATAATTGACTTGATATCAATAATAATTATTGTCTATAAATAATTCACGATGGTGCCTAACTTCTACCTCGTGAATATTCTAATTATTTAATTTGTGAATAATTTTGCGTCGTATTTATGACAACTTTTAATTAGATACTGACACTTTCATTGTTGTTTATAACCCCACTCTCTTGGCAAATTTTTCCAATTAACAAAAGTTTTCTAAGAAGGTTTTAATTATTTTTTAGTTGACCAACGGTAAAGAAACTTGGTGACTATGTGATTTCTGGTATCTTAATAGGACGTAGTTCTTAAATATTTAAGTTAGATAAGTCATTTTTCCAAATTTCTGAATTTCAGCGTTTGAACTTACAATATTAAGCTAAATAATAGAATAATATTTCACACTGCATTCTCATAAATTATTCAAAATTGATGGAAACAGTTAATTTCTAAAAGTATAAATATTACGAAAAAATCTTTGATCACCTGATCATCAGTAACTTTTGTTTTCTGCAATATCTTGACCGCAATACAATTAAAATTATTTGTAATAAATATGAATTATACGACAGCTTAAAATTTTCAGTTACTTCTTAATACTTTTGCATTGTACAATACTGAAGAGTTGTAAAAATCTATCAAGTGAGTCTCGACAACATGTCATTTAAAACTTATAAAAAAGTTCTCCTGATGTATATTGAAACCCTAAGCGTATCGCCAAAAGTTTTACAGATCTTTCTGGTGGTACTACCACTAGCTTGCTGGTTTTACACGTTGAGCGAAGAAACAATTCATTTACATGACTAACAGATAAGCATTAGAAAATTACGTTATTTTTAATAATGTCTTTTCCTCAGACGCTAATATCATTAAAAATGAGTCAGGTTAAGGCCATTTATTTTGGAAAGGCCATGTGTTATCTCATAATTAGTCAACTAAATTGAGCTCAATATGTAGACGGTGGTGAAAATAATTCATGACTAGTGATATTTATTGGATAGATACTATCAGTTCAAACCCTTAAGGGTGTCCAGTGACCCGTTAATTTATTATATTGTTAATTTTGACGAAACAGTTGTTTAACTAATAAATATATATTAAACAAATAGAAACACCCAGATAAAGCTGGAGATAAAAGATTAGTTTGTATTGATAAGAAATTACGGTTTATTTTTAATTCTAAAAGCACAGAATTCCAAACCTTTAGGGCTATAGTACAATCGATTTCTTTTAGTAGTCATAAATGTTTGTAATACCTAAAACTCTCTCCCACCCATCCGATTCTCAAAAAATGCATAGCGAGAGCGATTAGGTAACCACTAGTTCTGTCCTAGTCATATGCTTCTATTCCTACTCTCTTCGGCAAGGTAGAGGTTAAGCAACTGAGTAACAAGCAGTTGGGAGTAGACATGGTAAAAAAAACATGTTAAATATATTTTAACTGTTACACAAGAAGTAGATACTTCAAATAATATGTAATAATATTCAACCAAAAACGAAGAACAAAAAAGTAATATAAGAGTAAAAAAGTTAAATCAAATACTATTTTTAAATGTTTGTCGAAATAATAAAATGATACAAGCTTTCAAGAGTAAGGTCAAACATAAATAATATATATAAGCATATCTCAATAATCTTGACTGCTTGAAATATTTTTATTCGTAAGGCAGTCAAGATTTGTATCAAAACAAATTGGCCTACCCCAACACAGTTTGTCTTCAGCGAGCTTTTCGATATCGCAGTGTAACTTTTGATGTCGCGCAGAGCGAGCTTAAAAAACCAACACACCATGGCGTAGCATTAAATTTGCATAAGTTATTTGCCAAAACAGTTTTCGTGACAGAAATCTGAATTAGTGTTTGAGCAAACTTTCTTGCTTCGCATAAATATAACGGAAATTTCGCAGCCAGAATGTAATTATTGCACAAAGAATTTATTAGGAGACTAGCTTATTGTAGTATTCTACAGAATAATGTAAGAAAATTTTTAATGAAAAGCGAATATTTATGCGTGTTAGTTCAGCAGCATAGTGAAGTCGATGGCTTCATAAATATCCAACTTTAGTATAAGCGATCCTAATCGATGAAAACGTTATTTATATTTACTTTAATTAAGTACAATTATGATATAATTTAATACATCGACTGAGGGTGCTTGATTTAACTTCAAAATTAAGTACAATTATATTTTTTAATACACATGTTTTAGAAAATTTAGTTATTATAAAAATAAATATTCCACATCGAATACTAAAAATGATTTATTTAATTATTTATTAATTATTTCGTATAGTAATCTTTTAAATCCTAATATGTACAGTTTCATAAATTGATTGTCAATCGATTTATAGATGTGCGATTGATAGCATGGAAGTCTGTGATGACCAAATTACCTTCCACCCATCCAATTCTAAAGATCAGTTTACCAACTTTGCTGTCCTAGTCCTATAATTCTTATATTCTTAAACGACTGAGTTACCAGCCGTTTTGGCAGAACAAATACTGTTGAAATAAGCTCCATTAAGAATCCATATTTATGTTACATTGAAAACGTACACGGTTACAAAAACCTAAACGTAGATTTTTGCTCCTGGTACACTCCGTAGAATCAATCGGAAGTGCTTAACGCTGCCGTTGTGAGATATTTTCAGTATAACGGAATTTAAGCCAGCAGTGAGTGCAACGTTTTGAAACCAGAGAACACAGAATTTTGGGGGTCAAATTGGGGGGTGAAACACAATACTAACAATGGTAAAGGTGAGTTAATTAAGACAGTCAAATAATTGGATTTTTCTTATGCTAATTGTTTAATAGCAGAAGAACTATTAATTCTACTTACTTATTTAGATATTTTATTTTGCGAGGCATTCTAAGGTTTCAATGTCAAATTTTATAATCATATTAATTTATTATAAGAGTTGTATTATTAAACATACAAACTTAAGTAATAATCTATACAACATTGCATACGCTTTCATACGAATAATAATGTCAGAGCTTATCAGGCTCATGGCATTATAATATATTATACTTAGCAATCTACTGAAGCTATAATGGAAAAATACGCTCAGAAATGTTTTCCATTATTTTTTAATTTCATACAAATTCATGAATTAATTATAAAGTATAATATAGTTATTATTTTGTGTAAAATCAGTCTGTTAAGATTACTACTATTAAATAATCACGTATTTCTTAAGTTACGGCAAGTTTTGCTGGTCTGGGCTAGTGTGTTACGTGTATTAACCACAATCGAGCTAGCAAAATAATCATGCAGTTTTATGGTAATACCAAGAAAACTTTATATTTATTGCTGTAGCAGATCAAAATTTGCATTTATTCCAGAGCATCTATGTTGTTTGTAGTCTATGCACTGCAAGAGCACAATAAGTTTGGATAATAATTATAACCTGTAACGACATCTACATCCTGGTTATACCATCTCTAAAAAAATTATTGAATACCCTTATTGTTAAAGAAACTTATTTTTTGTAAACATTTTTATAATTATAAGGACCAATTTCGCTCATCGCAAGCATTATAAGCTGATGAATATATTTTATTTATCTTATATTCTAAAAGTAGTACAAAAAAAATTAAGTTATTCATGACAGTAAAAATGATTAAAATGAATGCGTATAAAATCATTTTTAAATTCATGTATCATATTATGCTCGATAATAAAATTTAATTAGATTAGAATAAATTCAAATTAATCTTGACAGTAAATTCAATCAATAGATAATTACTTTACTTTAATATATAATAAAAAGGCAATATGAAAAATGCTTTCTATTCCTACTTGGTTTTGCAGCCAAGAAAACAGTTGTCCGAATAGATACCGTCGTAAATCGATAGTTTTAAAATTGTTTTAATCTAGTAAGTAATAAAAAATTGAATGCTCTAATTTATATAAATTCTTCGTTAATTTAATCTAACCATAAATATAAATAAAATGAAGTAACGATCGTAATAATATAAGGTGTAAATAAAAATAATATTGAAACCGCAAATCTGGCTTATTACGAATTCAAGGGATGTTATGACGAATGAATATTAAAAAATAAGCAACATGGAGTCGGTAAATTTTTCGGTTACGTTTTTCGCTTACAGAATTTTCAATGAGAGTTAATTATTTTTATTTATGTTATTTTTCCACCAAGTTCGCTTATCGTTATGCGGCTCACTCCAAAAATACCTCTTCGTTATTTTTCAAATCGTGTAATTTATCTTTTTAATGTTATAAAAATACTTATTTCGCTTTACGCTGAAATGAAAATATCTATTTTTATTATAATCGCAATAGTCGTTTTTTTTTATCTCAATGATTCTTACATTAAGGTCTGCGATATTACATTTTATCATAATATTGTAAATTTATATTTGTTATATATACCGAAAGTAGTTCAAAAAATCTACACCGCAGTTTTTCTACTCGTAAAAATTATTAATGTAAAACATTTTCTTACACTATAAAATCTTAATTAGTTTAATTGTTCAAAAATAAATGCTCATTCAGAAAACGCTGTATACAATATTAATTTAAAACATATTAAGCATTTAAGATTCAATATTCGTTTCATTAATTTGAAATTGATAATAGATGAATGTCTAATGAAGAATTGTTGAAAAACATATTTGATTATTAATCAAAATTTAGCAAAACTTCTTAATGATCAGATTAAGATGCTCACTTACTGAGCAAAGCAGTTTAAAATAAAATAAAATTTTGAATTAGAATAACATTTTTTCAATTAAATTTATATGGTGAACCGTATAGTATTGAATAAAACCTTACTTTTTCATTGCAAGATGATCACAAATCAAATTTATAAAATTTACTGTTGACATACAAATGTACGTGTTGTGGGGAAAACACTGTCTACAAAGATGTTTACTCAAGGTTTTTGTAAAATATTTTTGCATTATTTTTGCCATCATTCTTGATAGCCTTACACTCTTTACATACAAAAAGAGTCATCTGAAGTCGCGTGACCGACTTTTCTTACATTTGAAAAAGGATACTTCTCGATATGGAATGAGCCATAACTTAACTACGGTGGCAGAGAGCAAGCACAGAGATGGGAATAATATAAGAAGTTGTAAATCGAGTGTCGATATTTATCATATATGAAATAAATGGCAAAAATACGTCTGTTGTGAACAATTTGTTTAATAAATAAGCATTTCCAACTAATCAAACGGGACTAGAGTAATTCATTGATGATTAGTATTCAAAGTGTCCTAACGAAATAAAATGCACAGTGAAACAATAGTCATAGCAGCAAAATGTATGATTAACTATAAAGATAATTCTAACAATCGGATGTCTAATAGAAAATTATCACACTATCTATAATATGTACGTAAATTTCAAATCAGCATTGCAATAATAAATAATTATAGACAAAATAAAGGCTGACGAATATTTTTTAATCTCTTGATTGAATTGGTAAAACTCCATTATAATCGGCCTAACGTCATCGTTAGAAGTATTCTGACATGAAAATAGTTCTGACGATGGCGTTAAGCCGAAATAGCTATCAACTATCTAATAAAATTTAAGATATAATTTACGACATCGACTGGGGGTGCTTGACAGTTCGAGTCTATTTGTACGCTCGAATGCCTGAAGATGCTGAAAGGCGAAACCCGGGTCGTTAGTAACAAAATACATGGAAATGTACAAAATCTCAATAATTCAAATTGTATCTAATAAAATTTTGTAGAACTAAAGACTGATATTTTATCCTATTTTTAAATCTCGTTTATTTATTATTCTCTGTGCAAGAGCAAAGCCTTGTATATTTCTTTTAAGAATTAGAGCTTTATTTTTTTTCCACTATGCCTGCTCTCAATATAGAGCATATGACCTCCTAATGGAGATATTTCAACATCAGTTTTTCTACAAAAACGGCTTATTACTCAGTTGCTCAACTTCTCTTTCTGAAAGAGATTAGGGGTAGAAGAATAGGACTACGGCAGAAATAGTGACTATTCGCTCTCGCCACCCTTCCCCCACCCCCCACCCATCCCAATCAAATGGATGGAGAGAGAATTTGAATGGGAATATAAATCTATAAATTGATTGAAAATCAATTTATGAAACTATCCTTACCGGGACTTGAACCCGAGACATCCTTAACAGCCAACGTCTTTGACCACTGCACCACAGAACCGACAATATTAATATTGATTGCTTGAATACATCAATACCTTTTTACAATAATTCAACGTTCGGGTTATTCAGTTAATAAAAGCCATGAAAAATAATCACCGACAAATAACCAGGCTACCGGTAAAACGCTTGCAGTTTATTTTCAACTGTTTAATCTCCATATTTCCCCCTCAACCATTTATCATAAGATTTGTATTTTGACATATGTTTGACTAAACTAATAAATAACGAAAATATTTATACTTCATTTGTCATTTCCTGTTTCAATAATATCCGTGAGTTGTCGCAGCAGTATTTTTTTTATATTTTGTAATCAAATCACATTACATCCTGGAAGTTGACTCCCCAATACAAGTAAAATAATTATCAAAGCGAGCCCTGAAACCTTTTCCACCCTCTGCAAGATCAACAGGAGAAATTCCTTATTTTTATAAAGAATAAATATAATCTTTTAATTTAAAGCAGCTAAAATAAATTTACAACATGTGTATATTTCCAAATTTCTAATATAATTTAATGATTATCAAATATGCAAGACAAGTGACACACTAATTTACTAACAAATAAAATGACTCCCATAAAGTGACAGTTGAATCTAATAAATCAAATTAATGATTGCTTTGACGTATTATAAAAAAATAACTGTTTCTTTACATACGAATACGAATCACATTTACGTATAAGCTGCATAAAACATATAATAGCAATTTTTAATTTGTATTTATAACACATTTTCAAATCAAATTTTTAAAATTCTTTTTTTATGAAATTTCACAAAATTACCCGTGCTCGACTCTCAATATCACACTTGTCACCCGAACCCGACCCGAAGCCCAGATTTATTTTTCTCAGCCAGAAAATTGTTTCCATATTTCCAACGATATTCAAAGCACATGTGAAATAAATTATTTAAGTTATGAATACTATTGCCTTGTAGCTGACTCATGACTCGAACAGGGTCTGGTGCGTACACAAATAAATCAGAAAGTTTTTCCGAGATGTCACTAGTTGTACGTATTTGATTCTTTTTTTTATTTTAGATTTAAAAATTTTTTCTTCATTAACCTTCACAATAAAGAAATGAACATTGATGAGTCTGTATGATCTACACATATATTATATTGCATGATTTATTTGTAAAATACTCGAGTACCAAATAAAGCAACGCGTATTCACATCTCTAAATAAATGAGCATCGTAAAAGTTGAACATATCGATATACTAACATGAGATGTATAAGTGAGCAAACAGACTAAAGGATCCTCATAAAAGCTCTGCGGTGAATGTTTGTTTGCCAAAGCTCTCCATGAACTTAAAATCTCTTTTGTAGCAAAGAGCATTCACGAGTTTACCTTCAAGAATGCTTCTAAGAACTTCGAAGAGAACGTGCATTATAATAATGATGAAGTAATAGTGAAAGATTTTGCTTCCATCTATAAAGCCCAAGTAAATTTATTTATTATTAGGAATAACACTTTACTTAAATCGAAAATTTTCAGCAAGGCATTTTACATAAACACTATTTATTAAGCCACCGCAAACACGGTGGTCCTAACCTTTGGTGTTCAAATAAAATACATCATTATATCAATATCTCATCATAATTGGTCGTCGATCACCACTGCACTGTCAAGGATTTTAATCCTGAATAGAAACTTTCTTACCATTGAATTTTCAAACTATTTATGAATTTGTATATGTGATTTTTATTTGTTTCCACAAACCCAATCTGATCATTAATTGAGACCAAGGATAGACCGGTTTAGTTAAGATAAAATTTGGAAATTATGTTAAACTAGTATAGCAGTAAAAATTGAAATACTGAATAATGTCTAAAGTAGCTAGAATGTCAGAACTGTGTCCGTATTACATAACATTTCATTTTATGCACATCTCGTACGCTAACATCATATCATACCTACATGTGATATGTGATATTAATTAAACGTCTACAGAGCGGTCTAGGCTATTATATATAAGATATTTTTTTTAAATATGAAATTAATACAAAACAGTTATTTTTAACCAGTTTCAGAAATACAGTTTTTTCATTACTTCTTATAATAACTTTTCTTTGAGAATTGAAATTAAACAAAATACATTTTTACATATATATTAAAATAAGTTCTCAATTAGATCATTTACACACTCTGTGACTTCTAATTCGAATTTCTATCTGGCTTTAAGCAATATCTGGTGGTATAAGCAAACATACTTCTATCAAATTCGAAATTAATTTACACTTCTCGATATTTCTTTAGTTTTGGTAGGTGTTTAATATCTATTTTTTTCATCATCGTATACCCAAATGTCTCATTATTATTTTTCAATGATAATACGAATAAACAAAATCAAAAAAAAACTTTTCATTGAAGAAGTATTTTCGAGTTTTTTCATTCAAAATTGGATCAATCTATGTTGCGTAAATAATTCGTCACGTTTTATATTGCATTTCTTTTCGAACAAAAATACGATTAATCAATTTGAAATATGCCGTGGGTAGTGTGATGTGATAAGATTTTGAATATTACAAATTGAATATCACATTTTGTTATGTCGATCATATAATCAAGTCGGAGTAAAAATATATATAGAAGTAAGAAATTGAATATTATCTACTGCAATATTAATGAAATTATAAAGTTTAATAAAAAAAAAACAGTAAATATTCTATACTGTATTCATACAAATTTAATTGAAAATGATTGCCAGCCAAGCGACACTATTCCAAACATTTCAATTAAAAATACATTGTTTTCTTGACAGCATATCATGTTATCACCATCTACAGTCATTAATGGTGAGATCTTCGCATATCAGTGATCAGATTCCAGTTTCAAGTCATGACAGAGTAAATAACAAATTGATATTGATTAGTTCAACATATGAGATCTTCGGCTTGGGTGTTTATGATTTCTTTTTTGTTGTAAATGAATATGTTATTACTGCATTTAAGTATGTTTTTATTGTAAAAATAAAACAGCAATACGCCATACATTTTAAAAGTATACAGTTCTATATTTGAGTGAAACGGTATTACGAAAAAATATATGATTAATTTAATTTTGTTAAAAATTGTTCTGAAATTAATACACTGAAATATAAGTTTAAAATACTCAAATTTTCCATTTTATATGGAAAATTGTTGTCCGCTTTGAGATAGAATAACGGAAGCAAGGCGGTTTCAATAAAAACTTTTTCAGGAGCAAGAAATTCAGTCATTTTTATAAGCGATAAGATTCCATATAAGAATTTTCACATTTTCCAAGTTTTGTTTGCAGCTAAAACTTTATTTTGTGTGCGTTGAAAGCGAAAAAGTTCTTTGCCACTTAGTTGATGACGCAACAAATAATGTTGAAAGCTGCTGCGATTGTTTTCAAAACTCTGGCAAGAAGCCGTTTTAATCGTTTTCCAAAGACATATTTGATCTTTACTAAAATTTCGTAACACCACGATTCGTAATAAGTCACGTGTATATACTGAAATTTGAGATCGGGATAGAAAGGAATGGTTTGTAAACAAAGATTTTTCAATTATTACGAAATGACATAAGCACACTCCTGTTAAGGTCATATTGAAATTAATAAAATGTTCATATTTTTTATATTCACGTGACAAAGCAAAGGGTCTGAGAGATCTTATTTTCTCTTTCATTTTTAATTTTGTTAATCATTGCTAAAAGGCGTGATAGACCTTAATTAACCTTAGTTCGTAGGCTTTGATTAAAGATTTAACGGGTGCAAATCATCCCAGTACGGACAGCCGCATAAATTATTTTTTTATTCGATTTATGAGTTTCCATTTGGAGACATGGATGTTTGTAATGTCTATAATTCCTCCTCATACACCCGATCCTAAAAACGGGGCTTAATGAGAGCGATTAGCTAACCACTCATGCTATAGCCCTATTCTTCTATCTCTATTCTCTTCTAAAATGAAACGTTGAGAAACTGAGTAACAAGCAGTCTTCCTAGTTGAGATACTTCCAATAGGAAGCACATTCTTAGCGGGCATGGTTTATTAAAAAATATATATTTTTAAATACATTTTCTTACGAGTTAACAAATATCAATTTCATTTGGTACTTTCATATTGCGGAGTAGTAAATCATATAAATATTGACATATTTATAACCATCGTAAAAATATCAAATATTATTTCATGAACTTTTTATTATTTACTTTCAATATTTATCAATAAATAACTCTTAATTTTTCATATAATTCAATTTCCAACAATTTTCCCGCAAGTACATTTAATTTCAAACAAAAGTGTTTGAAAACACACAAATAAATGGCAAGTCTTTATTGCCCTTCTCTCACAAGAAGATGGATTGGACAGAATCGATTTATTTACGCAGACATTACGTAAAAAACAGAAGAAAGTTTTTATTCTTTTACAATACAACGGAGTTCAAACAATTTGACTATTCAAAAAATACCTAAGCTTATAAATAAACTAAAACTCTCCTCAATGCTTTGTGGCGTCTATACATCTTATTAATGTTTATTAGTTTTGTAAAAACACTTTTTACCTATATCCATGAATGATTAACGTTTGTATCTGATATTGATATTTCACGTATGTATATATGTTATTTAATTTAATCGCCGAGAGGTCAACGACGTTACCTTTGGTTGCGATGCTCAGTAGAGACAGCTTTATAAATTGAATTTTAAATCTATTTTACTTGAAGGTATAAAGAAAGTCTATGATGTTTCAATTCTCTCTCATCCTACTGATCTTAAAAATGAGGCATAGCAATAATAGTGATTCACTAACCACTAGTTTTGTCTTAGGTCTAGCTTTCTATCCTTACTTCCACCAAACAGAAGAGGTTGAGAGACCGAGTAATAAGCAATATCCGTACAACAATTTCTTTCATTAGAAGTTATATGATCCATAAATAAAGAAAAAATGTAAATACGAAACATTTGAGAAATTCAAACCTTCATTCATATCTTAGGAAAGCAATTTATTAAAATGTCCATCTTGGATTACATCCATCCAAAAGCGTTAGTGCTCTTGAGAGATTTCCAGCAACCACTTCAAAGCGTTTAGCAGTATTATACTATGATATATTTCCTATAAAATACTGTAAAACCATACCTTTGTGGCAGTGGTTATTGCAATAATGTTACCTTTGATGTTACCGAGATTCAGTCATCCAAAGTCTGTGATTATATAAATGAACTACACATTCAATCAGAATTTAAAGTTTTTTTTTCCACCGTGAGCAAATGGATTGATTGAAACATAAGACAGGCAAATAAATACGTCAATTCGTTTCGTAATGGACGTGCTCTTCATTTAAAATTCCGTATTGCACAACACTGAGTGAAATAAATGAATTAACCTATTGAAGTCGATTTTGTGTGAATTCTGAATGCTCTATTTATATAAACTAAGATTGATTATTTATTTTTACGTCTTGGTAAAGGTTAGGACTATCTCCATCTGCTATTAAAGGCAATTATTGTGCAGGTTACGTAGGGTTCTTTAGAGCTATAAAGTGGTTTTGATAGCATAAAGAAGTTTTACACTGATACAATTTAACATTTATAGCCAAAGGTTTCTGAGGATTAAACCTTTGTTCATAATATATAAGAAGTGTTAACATTTAAATTTTAGTTTTATATCTTCGTTTTATAGAATCCATATTATTACAAAATTCTACGGTTGATACAGTTTTAACATGACATAAGTTAGTGCGTAATCTTAAACAATCTAGATTAAGATACATTATCATCGCTTTATTCAAATTGCCAGCGTGTTGTGGTCGTGTTACCTTCAAATAAAACAATCGTAAAAACTTAATTATCTAAAAGCGAATATAAGTCAAGAAAATTTTGATGAATAAAATAATAAAACACTTTAAAATATGTATATTTGATTCTATAATAAGATAATGCATTTCAACTATGAGAAAGTAAATAATACAGATAATTCTTTTCTTAAAACAAAATTTAATAAAATCAGTTTACTTTTCCAAGTTTCATTATTTTATTATTTTCAAGACGTTTGTACCCTCCGTAAAATGCATTGTTAACTTTTGTAGAAGTTCCCTCTCATAAGTTTGTTAAAAATAACAGTTTCTGTTCTATCATCGAATATTATCTTCGACTGGAAGCAAAATTACACAATTGAAGTAATAGGAAAACTTTGAAAGTGTGTTCAATTCGAAACCGCAGCGTCAATATTTGTTATTTTATTTCCCCCGAGTAGAACAATGCTGGATGATGCAGTTTTTCAAAAGCATAATAGTATGATTGCTACATCGTAATATTTTAAGACTGCTTAATATAAACTTCTGGCAAATACCACTTTTATAGTGGTAAATCTGTTTCTAGGGTCTGAAGATGCCAAATGAATGTTGTAAAACGATGTAATGAAAAAATTACATCGTTTGAGTCATTTAAATTTTAATCCAAATAACAATCAAATTCATCTCAGTTGATAATTCTGCTTTTTTATTGATATTATATTGTTCTATCAATATTTACTTACTAAAACTATATAGAGCCTGTGATTTGAACACATTTTTTACATAAATTTCTTATTTTAATGTAATTACTGTATACACAAGTTTTCTGTCAGCTGAAGGCATTGTTATTACGAATTATTATATACCCTTACGAATATCGGTAGTGGGGTTTCAGTAAAAAAAGTGTTGAAATTGAGGACTTTACTTTAACTTGTCCAGTCCCTATATGACTTTGCGAGTTACTCGAAGACGACTAAATGGACCTTCTACTAGAAGGTTGCGTACACACTATTCCCTTTACTTTCTCTAGTAGGCTACCTGTAGCATAAAGTTACTTGTCAATATTGTACTGAATTACTATAACACAATACGATAACACCTTTCATGAAAGCAGTGTTTCTTAATAGGTATCGTGTTGCATGTGTAGATGAAGCGAACACTGCTTTCTTGAAGAACGATATTCAACACAAAGTTTATAATGGAAACTTGTAGAGTAGTTGTAAACCGATTCGTAGAATAAATAGTTTCTGATTGATGATATTTATCATCCATTTTATTACGAGACTCTCGAGATTTTTTGGTAGATAATAATAGTGAATTTAATCAAAACATATTTAAATAGGTTTTTTGATTCAAATAATTTTTAATGAATCATTATTCTTCTTTAACGTAAAACAGAAAAATTTAATTTATCTAACTTGAATAACTACTTCTAAACAAGTTATTTAGCATAGTATTTTCAAACCAAATTCAATAGAGATTCAATTTTACATCTTAAATATTACTTTTACTACAGTACCGACGTATTTTCTGATAAGAGATAATATTTAGAATATCAAAAATTTGAGGGATTAAATTGTAAAATTAGTATATCCGATTATTATCTTAGTGCTATGGTTTTGGTGTAGCAATAAAAATACTATTTTAAATCAAATTTGAATTATTGAGATTTTGTACACTTCCATGTATTTTGTCACTAACGACCGGGGTTTCGCCTTGGGCATTTTCAGGCATTCAAGCGCACGAATGGACTCGAATTGTCATATCGCGATAATGTTTAAATAAAACAGTATATAAAAAAATGGTTTTTGCTGCTACGCCAAAACCGCAGGCTCACAATACTTCACATAAATGATAATATATTGGTAAGAAATTTTCATTTGTTACTTAAATAATTAATAATGCACTGATTTAAAAAATATTCAATAACTGAATTTCCAAAATTTTCTCTTCACTTCAAAACTAAATGAATCTATTAAAAGGCAATGTAATTTTAACACTTTTATTTTATATTATAAGTACTGATATATTATAGAATAAAGATAATACATAAAAAGTTTATATTTTTGGATATTCGGAAAATTTTATGCGTATTTTTAGCAGCTGCAAAACATCTTTACGATCACCGACATTTATTTCAATATTCGAACTCTTGTGGTACACGTGTCACTTTAGAAACTATTTTCCGAGCGTGTCACAATTGATAAAACTTTTCTTATTTTCCCTTCGCGTTAAGAATATCCTTGCAGGCGCATTTCAATATCTTAAAGGTTACATCACTCTTCGGCTATGAAAACGAAAATAAGCTAGACTACTTTATAAAGGAGAGCTTTAGATAAATATGTTTTGATGAGTATTTCAGGATCTAGTTGGGATGTATTCAAAGACTTTTATTAATAAATAGTTACTGGCATGAATATTATACCTATCTATAAACAATAAATATCTTGTTTATCATTATTAAATTTGACGCAGGAGTCAACGGAAATTTAATTTTTCCATAAAGCACAAAATAAGCTGAAAACCAGAAAATGAATAATAAAAATGAATGCTGCAAGTAGCAATTCAAAAATTTTGTTTATTTGTATTTTTAAATGATGAAACGTAAATCCTGTGCTATAAATTAAAATAAACTATCGATAATAAATGTTTCAATAAACAAGAATAAATTTATCGTGAATTTACATTAGTTTTATTTACGTAGCAGCTTGTTATAATTTCATATAATTATCAGTATATTCATAACTTTGTAGTGGAATCACTCATTCAAACTTTAAAATATAGCACACTCAGTTGGCAAAGGCGTAAATTCCAAACTCACTTAACTGCAGAATATATGCATTAAATTACGCAATTTATGTCTGCCATAATTTAAGTTTCAACCACCCTTATAATAAATTTGATATGCATATTGTGTTTAGCTCACTGAATTATGTTTACTCGTCGTCTATCTTTTTTGAAATGTAAAACTATATTACTGAAAATACTTGTAAATCATTTGCCTTGTATTCTGTGTGGGGCAATTTAGTGAAAACTTTCTAAGCATATAAGGCTAAGCCGCATGAATAAATTTAAACTTATAATAAATGCAATGCGTTATAATCTTGAATACTTTGTTTATTTGAATAGCTTCATTTGTGTTAAAAAATATTTTTATACAGTAACTATCACAGAAAATTTACATATAAAGATTAATAACATTTAGGGTATTAGTACTTTATTACTTATATAATAATTTGTAAATGAAAATGACAATACATGGTTTACAGCTGACTCCAACGCAAAATGCTTTTGACAAATATAATGAAGACATTACATATAATAAAAACAAAACGTTTTTTAAAATTGAGAAAATAGGATAAAAAATACTATTAACAAACAAATTCATATAAGAAAAAAATCTAAAAAACAACAGACAAAAGTTCAAGTGGAAACAGTATAAACAAATTGTGTTTTATTTAAAAAATGACAAGAGTTCGTCTTGTTGAAAATGTCCACTTTACTGGAAAATTCATTGATCAGCCGGACAGCTCTTGCAACTAGCAACAGATTTCGGCTACTTAGATAGAAAAGTAGGTTTGTCAATAGTTTTGAGAATTTCAGGATTATTATATATTTAGGAATCGCTTTCCTAACTTTATAATTACGGAGATATAATACATTTGATAATTAATTACAATTTTTAGGAATAGAGCGGCCGTCGACCTGTCGCGGGTCGACTGACAGTGTGAAAGTATTGTCATCCGTTTCTGTTGAAGGTATTGCGTGTTCTACCCGTGTATATGCAAAACATTGAAACACCCACATATTTACATGCTGAAAACGTATTGTTTATTTGAAAAATTATATACTTATATTTTTCAAAATACTTATTTAGGAAATAATTTTAGTTCCGAACAACTCAAAAATCAAACAATTATTTAGCGTATAACATCTGTTAAAATAAAGCTCATTACTGCAATTTCTTTCAAAAACTTACCAACTTTTTATATGAAATATTTGTGACAAAGAAATTTCCACATCGAAGACTAGATAACAAAAAGTACCACAAAATATGTATTTAAATTTGCAAAATTAAATTACATGTTTCCTGAAAATCTTATTTTAGGAAAAATATACGAATTGTGATCCTTATTTATTGTACGGGATATTTCCAAGGCATAGATGCATTTTATAAATAAACTTCTCGAGGTTCATATTACACATATAAACTAGCAGCTTTCCCGTTCGAGTTGAATATAGCTTATGCAAAACCAAGAAATCTGGTAAGCTAGCATGCATGTCTTGTCGTATTTGAAAAATGTATTATCTTAATAGTAAAATATCTCAATATTCAGCAGATTACGATGTATTTCTATAACAAGACTGAATAACCAATGAGGAAAGCCATAAAAATAGTACAAGACAAGTTTTAATCTTGATTGAAAATTGATTGTAAAAAAAGTAAATGTTATAACGTAATTTGTTTTCATACATTTTAACCATTTAGCTTGCACTATTTAAAAGTAACTTAAATACAAATAAACAAGATTAACTTAAAAAGTTCCGTAGCTTTAATTTTTTTCTCAAAGTGGTTGCGGGCTTTAATTTATATCCACAGTTGCTTAAATTGATTTAAACATTGTTTATTGATCATCGTCTAAATGATACTTTTATTATCATTTTATTTCACATAGCTTTTTAATAAAACACACTTACTTTCAATAAAAAAATACCTCAGTTTATTTTACATCAATATTTCAAAGGTTTCGTAAATATTTCTTTAAACAATATATCTTGGATACGTAATTAGCAGAGTTTTCTTGATTTTCGTATTATTTTGTTTTTTGAATTGATTCGTCTAACGGTCACTAAATTGGTTTAAAATTTAAGAAAATTATGACGGCACAAAAGATGTCACAATCAACGTTACTGTGTAGTTATTAGTTTTATTTCGTTTAAGATAGAATTAGTGGCATGTTTAATTTAAATATTACGATAATAGATTTAATATTGCCAAGTTGTAAATAATTTCATAAATAAATTGTCTTTAACTTGAGTAACGTCTGCAATCCAGAATAATAAACCAACCCACGTTTTATTCGCAATATATTATTCACATATGATTCTGTCCAATTCTATATCCGGGGAAACATATATAATTCCGCTAATATATTGTATTTTAAATTGAAAATGTCACATGGATAGGACTGTCACTTTGCAAGAGTATTAGTATTATTTCCATCCGTACTTGGATTTCGAACGAATATTATTATAAGACGTTTAATGCTTATGTGATTTTCGATTTGTTTATACAGTTTATATATTGAATATTATCCATAAATAACAATAGCTTTAATTTATAATTCTATATAAGACTCTATAAGACCATTTATTTATGAAGACCGCTTTATATAAATCAAAAGCAGATTCTTCTATTCAGAAACTTTAGTATATCTATTTGAAAATGTTTTCATTTCTGATGATAATCCGAATTTGAAAGAAAACTGACTTCCATGAATGTATTAAGCTTCTAAAAAGCTCAATGTATAATTTAGTTGCAGGGAAAATCTTTAATATTTTCATTACATTACATATATCCACTTGAAAAAAAATTTGAAGAAGCTGAAAACGTCCTGAACTTTACCAACATAATTGGTTGTTTTTTTATAATCTTTAATCTCCAAGATTCGCAAGAAGCGTCGCATAAATCTCCTGTGTAATTTTGATGAAAATTTTCAATATTTAAAGCAAACCAATAAAATATTATAAAGATATCTTTCCAAGTCTGATTTTTTTGCTGAATTTCTTTTTTATATTAAAGTTAAATACTATAAGGCTAAATAAAAACAATCTACAAGACTCATTGAAGTATATCGCTTTTTTTAAGAAAAATTAGACACAACGTTTTACTAAAACTTAAAGAGAAATTAATTGTTAACTTTTAACGAAATATTTTTTTATGAGAACGCTTATTCATACAAAACAAAGAAATTCAAAAGAATTTTATTCATTTGCGGATTTTAATTATCACAATTTAGTAATTCTTTGTTTATAAATATAAAGAAAAATACGTTTAAACAGAAAATAAATGAACATAATAAGTATTATTTTTTGTGTATCTTTTGAATTTTAAAACTGACAAAGCGATTATATAAAAAAAACCGATAACTTTATGGCGAGTCAGAAATAAAAAAATGCGTCTTCCAAATTCTTCTGTTTTTCGCTGAGAATGATTGCCATGCTATGTTTAAAATTGATTAATCAAATTAATTTGTTTTAATGCAATAAAATATCAATAAATTTGTTTATTTTTCATAATCATTAATTTTCCTATTGTAGCCGGTTAACGCTGTCACACATATATTCACTAGTTGCAAGGCCACGGGTCTAATATAGGAAGGAAAACTTTCATAGATTTTTCAATCGATGCTTAAATTTTTTTTTTGAAGCCATGGATTACTAAACCTCTATCCAAGAGTCGTATAAATTTTTTACTACTAACTTCATCCTTTAAGGCGTTAATTGTGCATAATTGTATTTTAAAAATAAAAACCAATTTGTTTTTTACTACAGTTAATAATGCTTGCAACGAGCAAAACTGGTCACTATCATCATAAAATGTACAAGTAGTACAAAACAATTGTGTTAAATTTTAAAAATAACTGCATCTTATTTTCTTTTATATTAAAGACCAGTCCTCATAGCATATAATCAAAAGCTCTGTTGAGGTGCTCCATTATCAGTCTATAATATATGATCTACTCTGGGAGTGGATATGGTAATAAAATACCAGTGTAATTTAATTAATAAAATAAAATATTATTTTTATAGTATCATCTTTTATGATTTTTTAATCTTCATAACATATATTTTTTGGTATAACTAAGCATAATTTTCAGTGTGTCTCTTTTCTCTTCAAATTGTGTGACAGAGATATTAAGCATTAATTTCTTAAACAAAGACAAAAACATGCAATAAGAATAATGCCTTTCAGATTTTTAATGAGAACATAAGAAATTCAATATCGAAAATTAATAATGATTACTTTCGCATAAGCGGATATGCATAGTTTTTACTCAATATGATAAAACGAAGTAACAAAATGTTATTCAATATTATTCCCCATATATCTCTTATTATATGCTATAAAATATTATGAAAATAATAAAAACTACACAATCACGTGCTTATTAATATTTATAAAAGTAGTAAACAATAATGATACCAAGGCGTATTATCACGAGCCACCCCTAAAACACCAGCCGCATAAAACGCAGCATTAACGCAGAGGTGGTACGTGTTTTCAATCGAAACTAAATATAACAAATCGTTGAACACGTCATGTGAAAACAGTCGGACGGGCAGTTTTTTTTATTTAAATCAATTACTCTCGTCATCTTATTCCGTTTTAATCAAATCTACATTAAATCACTCTTTACTCAACGATGACCAAATAAATCAAAGAACGAATTTACTTCCCTTCGAATATTTTTTTTTAAGTATTGTTATAATAAATTGGAATTGACGCAATTTTACATTATTCCATTAAAGGATTCCTATATATTTAAGGGTTTCAGAATATTTTTACTAGGTGATAACATGACACCTCCGCACTTAATGCTAAACCATATAGATCCATACAAACCCACAACCTTGCCTAGAGAAAAAACAGAATAAAATCAAAATAAAGACAGAATTTACGACAGCACTTATGGCCCATAAACCATTTTAATAGATTCACAGGGGTGAATTTTCGTCACACCGGAAAATGTCAATTTGTATTCGATGTATTCTTGCAACACAATAGGTATATTATTTTATTCAATAACGTATAAGGGATGATATGATTTAGAGAAAACTCCAATATATTTTCGAAATTTTTATGCGTGTTAAATTTTCGTCCATATAATCATATTTTCTTAGTGGTAATTTTTATTGTCGGATTTCCTTGATTTTTACCGTGAAATATATGAATCATTAATTCACCACGACCTACAATATTTTCATTCATCGCTTTTATCCTTGATTCCATCCAACCTTCTTCAGCAATTCTCTGAATACATCTTAAACATTGAATCAACAAAGGCCTTCCAAGACACTGTAATCATTTTGTTTGAAAGTAGGGATTTCGAACAATCGAGATCTTTATCAATAGCATAACAACTAACCAGCTATTCTGTTTTTATATTGACCAAAATGATGCATACATCCACAACCACAAATCCTTTAATTTCCAACAATCATGAGTGAATCTATAGTGAGTAATATTGTCAAGAAAGATTATCCTAGAAAATTAAGTTAAACAATACACTGTATATTATGCAGCATTCATTGTGGAAATATTTATATCAATTATTTAAATATATCGTATAACCTTTGATGACAAACGGTTGGCTTTACTTACTGATCAAGTCCGGCTCTGATACTTAGGCAATTAAAAATCTCGAAAATAGTATTAAGAATCTTTTTTTAGCCTAGTTTCATTACGCATTTTTAACGGCTATTAAAATTTAATGGTGAGCATTATTGCTTTACTATAAACACGTCTATTTTTATCTTGTGCCATAATAAATATCCTCTTCTCACATATTCATCAAAATATTTATGTTTCAGTTGTATCATTACATCAATTTTATTTTTGTCTTTTAATTACATCAGGAATGGGGAAGCTTTTCATGTCATTTATTTTAAATCTTGTACGGTTTCGTTCCAGATACTTGAACTATAAATAAATATATCGACTGTGGAAAGCAAAAAGGACGTAACCCACACACAAAATAAATATTGTGTATAACTCCCGCAAACGTGCTAAAACTATATTTTTATATAAATATATATTATATCGAATGTAGAAAGGCAAAAAGGCTCATCCCTCTGTCTTTAAAATATTTTTGTTTCGATAATCACAATGTATACAATTTAATAAACGTTTTGTTGGGGCTATACGCAATATTTTTTGTGTGTTGGTTACGTCATTTTTCCTTTCTACAGTCGATGTATATTTATATTTGTATATAATCATGTCGGCTCCCAATCTGGAACGTTTTGACTCCTAATGAAGGTATCTCTACAGAAGTCTTTCTACCATGACTACTTGTTACTTAGTTTCTCAACCTCTCTTTTTCAACGAGAGTAAAGATAAAGAAAAGGGCTAAGACAGAACTTGTGGTAAACTAATCGCTCTTGCATCTTTTTTAAGATCGAGTGGGTGGCAGGCAATTTAAGGTATCACAAACATCCATGTCCGCGAACAGAAATCTGTAAATCAACTGAAATATTAATTTACGAAACTGTCCGTACTGGAGTTTGAACCGGTAAGTTCCATAACCGAAGCCAACAAGGTTGACCTGCACAATTAATTCATTCGTAAAAAAAATTGGTATTTCAGTAATTATTGCAAATTTTAAATATTTGAAAAATTATATCGTGTAAATGACACGATAAGTAAAGTGTGTGAAACCCATCTGAGGAAAACACAATATCTTTGAGACTCACACCGTACATAAATAAAATCAACTTTTGATAAAGCTTATATTTTAAACTTTAATATTGTATGTTACGATAAAAGCACATAACTCATATGTCAGTGAAAATAGCAAAAAGATAACATAAAGGATATTAGATAACAATCAGGGCGACTGGCGTGGACAGGAGTCATCATGGATCACATCAACCCGTTTACGGTCACGCCTTTTTGTCGAGTAACGATGAACAGAAAAAAGACACCCACTCAGCAAGAAAATAATATATACAAGTAGCTCTTTGAAGCCAACGCATCTAGATTCTAGAGCATCCTCTATAACCTAAATCGGACGGAATATTGTGTGCAAAACATACAGGAAATACATACATCATTTCTTTGCATAATCTAAATCCGTGAAAGTCTATTATTTGATTTAAATCTTCAACGAAAATTACTACTGATATGTCAAATAGATATACCAAGAAATGTAAAAAAGGTAAAATATAAACAAACGACCTAAAAAATAAGTAATACACTTTGAGACTGTCAATCCTACTTTGAAATATCACGTGGGCGTATTTTTTGTCTCCAAATCGTCGACCTGTGTGCCGAAGACAACGGTTTCTAAAGCAATGTTTTGTATTATTTGAATAGAATATTGCCGTATTTTTCTCAACCTAACCGAGACGATTTTTTCATCAATCAAATAAAAACAAAACATCGAGAGAAAATGTTGATGTACGGAAGCTATTGCTCATCAAAGTGGAATTGATATATGTATGGTAAATATCGGAAAAGTTGAATATTCTGTAACACAGTCGTTTTTTCGTAGCACATAAACCTTGTAAAACTAGGATTAATATCAAGTAAAAAACGATTTTTATGTTTGGAAAAATGTTGAATTTTGAACAGAGGACGAAATAGAAAGAATGATTAGACTTGCAACCGGAAAAATTGATAAATCTATCGATAGAGCACATATGTACATTAAAAACTTATTTTATTCAAAAATTGCCAGTGTGTTTAGCGACTCAACAACTCATATATTGTGTTATACACTGATTAAATATAATCATAAGAAAGTTTTTATTTTTAACATAAATAAGAAGTGATAATAAACGAAGAATTGTTCATCTAGAGACTAATTCTCAACTATATTAAACTAAATTTGGATTATTGAGATTTTGTACACTTCCATGTATTTTGTCACTAACGACCCGGGTTTCGCCTTTCGGCATCTTCAGGCATTCGAGCACACGAATGGACTCGAACTGAGAGACAGTAAACAGTGTCTAACGTTTATATAGAAGATACAAATGCGACAAATATTATTTACGAGGTAAGATATTATACGTCTGAGAGCCACACTGATACCTGAGTTAAAATTTCGGGAATCTCCCTAATCCTTATTTTGTAAACACCATATTAACAGAGTGGCGAATTGCCGCTTTTCAACTTCTTTTAGAAATACCAGTGATTTTACAATTATAATAGTATTGTTGGTTTTGACGGGATGTAATTCGACGAATGGGTAAATATACACAATCATTCCACATTTAGTGACATCTGTTAGGTGTTTCAACGTATCGGATATAATAGCGGAGAATTAGGAAGGTTCAGCTGCTCATTCAATATCGGCAAGGAATTTAACTGGGCTCTATTAATTTCCAAAATGTTCTTGATTTTATCAAGAAATTTTTGAATGATTGTGGAATGATTGTGTATATTTACCCATTCGTCGAATTACATCCCGTCAAAACCCACAATACTATTATAATTGTAAAATCACTGGTATTTCTAAAAGAAGTTGAAAAGCGGCAATTCGCCACTCTGTTAATATGGTGTTTACAAAATAAGGATTAGGGAGATTCCCGAAATTTTAACTCAGGTATCAGTGTGGCTCTCAGACGTATAATATCTTACCTCGTAAATAATATTTGTCGCATTTGTATCTTCTATATAAACGTTAGACACTGTTTACTGTCTCTCAGTTCGAGTCCATTCGTGTGCTCGAATGCCTGAAGATGCCGAAAGGCGAAACCAGGGTCGTTAGTGACAAAATACATGGAAGTGTACAAAATCTCAATAATCCAAATTTGATATTGAAATTCCATCAAGCACCCTCAGTCGATGTCTTTAATTATATATTAAAACTAGTAACCGTACCCATCGATGACGGTATTGAATCTGTAGTACGTCGGAACTGTGTAACATTGCGTAACATTTTATTTTATATACACCACGAACGCTTACGTCATGAAAAAATTTCATACCTAAATGTGATATGTGATAATAATTAAACGTCTACAGAACGGTCTGGGCTATTATATATGAAATAATATTATAAAATTCAAATGACACTTTGAAGTTTATTTTATCAAAAATGTTCTGTAAACAAAGTGAATTCAAATTTATAGTATTATATACATTGTCACAATAGTATTTGATTTGAGTGTATGCAACAAGTTATCATATTAAAAATACTTTAATTATTACTCATTGTAAAAAGCATGATGTGGCTACATCAGCTACATGTTTTTTTTTTAATAAAATCTCATTAAAAAGTTACTGGGCTTAACATTTACATCTAAAGTTTTCGTTTGTGGACTTATAAGCTTTTCTGTAGACTGAAAAAATTGATAGGAAGTATAGAATTAACAAACTTAAGCCGTGTTATAATATAATTAAAATTTAATGAAAAAGTAAAAGTAAAAAATTGAGTCAAGAAAATTGCAATTTATTAAAGCAACTTTTCAAAAAATAAGTTTTATCAATGAATAAAAAAAGGAATGGGTGGGTTATCATTGTGTAAATATATGTACATTACTCTACTATGTACGATAATTGCTTTCAGCTTTTTCTTATACTTAAATAATCCGTTAATTGCGAAATAAACCCCCAAAAATCTAGTGACCAATTGTAAGAAAGTAAAAACACAACTTTTTCCATTTTAAATCTCTTAAACATGAGATGATATTATGGCATTGTTATTAAATTTTAGAGAGCATATATTAAGGGGTAATTTTCGTAATAAATGTCACACAGTTCTCTGTTAGGTGGACGTTTTTTCCATTGTTTTTTTTAAATATCTAAAATAAATATCTATCCATGAACATTATGGCAGAGAAAACTTTGTCTTAGTCACTTTAAAAATATCAGGGAGAACAGATACAAAGCTGAAGAAAATTTAGAACAAATGATCATGTGATTAAAATATGTTGTAGTTGATTGAAAGCCAGGCAGCTAATCAGTTTATTTATGATGAAGACCCTCCAAAACACTTTAATAATCAAACATGAATATGGAAACCATAATTGAAATACTAGTTTATTGTCTTCCGCTTCTATTATAATTCTTGTATTACAATAAATTAACTATTAGTAGAATATGGTTCGAGTCACTTCTGAAGCACATTCATCCTGTCTGTACATTAATTATTATCCCATTAATCAATCTAGAAGTCAACGCCTATTGTAGCCCGCCGTGCCAAGAGAACGGTGACAATAATTGAACTACACCCACGCAGGGCTCTGTCATGGAACGGTTAAAAGCACGAATATATTAAAACTAAGATACGATATGTACAAACACAATTACAGGCATATTAAATTTTGACATTAAATTTCACTATATGAGTTAATAAATTCTATAATAAAATATATATTAATCTCACCAATCTTCAGAATAAATTAAACATTCTTTGAAATTTTAAAGGTTAAGAAAACGCTCAAGTTTCTGTAGCTAATAAAGTCGGTTCCAGCTTTTCTTTGACCATTCTCTTTGTATTCATGTTAATATTTTGTCATCTGATTGCTATTACTGTTGTTAATCATTATATTTGTTTGATATTATTCTACAAAATTAATGTGATCATTCCGATACGCCAAATATTTCCCATGTAACGGTAAAATAATAAATGTTCAATAAGCTTTATGTAATTTCACGGAAAACCCTTAACTGTTTTTATAAATTAACCGACAACGTTTTTTACAAATGAATGAAGTACTTTACGCTAGCTAAGGTCTACTAAAAATAATACACCGGCAGTCTTCAAAAATATTGTATCACTGATGTTTCAGTATATTTTTTTAATTGTATACTAGTTTAATTTATTTTTTATAATCCTGGTATTGTAAAAAATCCTGAGATAAATAAAAGTGTTGATTTCAACCTCTTCATTATTCAATTATGCATTATATTACTTAATTTTTTAATTTGGTGCTATAATTACAGGTAAAGGTAATGTATATTTTTTTATTAAAATTGGTTTTAAATAACTAAATAAGTTTCTTTCATGATATGTAATAACAGTGTACGCAACAGGTATGCAACATATTTAGGATGCCCTGCTTGATTGATAAAAATGATTTTTTTTAAAAATCACACTCGATCCACGTGAACAAATGCTTTCCCATTATTTTATTCTGTACGCGTCACCAAGTTTTCAAAGATATCAAATTAATTATTATTATCTGCTACGAATATATGCATAAAATTTTCTTTTCCAGCGAAACTGAAAATTGTTCTTTCAAAATTTGTTTTGAACAGTTTCTATGACGAGATTAAATCAAATGTGAGAAATCAGGCGATAAATCATTAGGTACACTACCATTTTCACAATTAAAAGGTTGATATTACTCGTCTTCACTCAGAGACATTTTCATTCGTCATTATCTGTTATAGCTATAACAATTTATAACGCAATTGTGTTAATTTAAGTTGCCATTATCAATGCGAACTATTGTTTAGTCAAGCTGAAAAACATCGAACATATTACGACGCATTGGTGAATTACTGTAGTGCCAAATCAATTTTAAAATATTTCTAACAATTTTATATGAAAACATAAAATATATGGCTTTGAATTTTTTTTTAATCCACATACATGACAAACGACAAATGCCTTTATATTTCAGCTTATAATAGCTTTGTCCAACACGGCACTATACACTTCATACTCTTAACAACAGTAACAGCCGCCGTGGAAAAAATGCCTTGCGTAAAGAGCATTAATTACTTGATACACAATACAATAATTTCCAAAGCATTCATTATTGTCATACAAATAACACAAAAACGCAGCGACCATTCCAATAAATGTGACGTCACTCAGGTCTCTGACGCACATCATGTCACAAAAATAACATACGTATGCAATGAGACTAATGACATATTATTATTATTGAAAGGTTTTTCCACATGTTTATACTGACAACATTGGTCAATTGGGTCGGATGAAAGATATTCGTGTCATGAAAATTATTGGGTTGAACTTTTATTATAATAATATACTTGTTCTTACATAATTATGTCATATAATGTTTCACTCATTGGTGTCCAACGATTTGACTCACTTGAACCCAGAAGCAATGTCCACTTTGTAATGTTAGTAAGTAGAAAGCGATATTTTTGTGTTTCGTGCTTATATAATTAGATTTATTTTTTCCATCGTACTGTATCTCCAGTTACTATTTTCGTATTTCATTTAACCAGTCAACCATTTATTTCAATAAATATAAGCAAATTAAAATTTAAAGTATCGGTTTCTGAGCGTAATTTTCGAAACATTCGGAAAATTTTCGTTTGCTTTTGTCCCGTTTTGCAATTATATATATCTGGAGGTTAACGAAAAAAATGCCCATGTCAGATTTTGACTATTGTGATTTAAATATCAGAAAGTACTCTTAAGTGTTCATTATTTTAATGATCGAAATCCCTATGTCAGCCGATTTAAAATCAACAAAATAAGAAAAAATCTATGTGACGGCATATTTTACAATATATATAATATAATGAATTAAGCGATTCAGGTGTTTAGATTTACTAGTGCTAGAAGGGTATAAATATGTTCACTTGGGAAGCTCTAACACAAAAAATCACCACAGTATTTAGCAACAAAAATGTGAAAGATATATATATTTATTGTTATTGAGAAATACACAATCGCCTGTATTGAAAAATTGATAAATTTGACATAGGCACTACTAGTAACATTAGGCCCCAGATATATTTATAATTTATATTATTGTATTTTATTTGTTTGTATCATGTTTGTGGAATTTTGTGTTTCTTCTTAATTCGCGTCACAAATGATGATTATATTTGTAGTTATTATGTGTTTTTTTTTTATTTCTATAAAAAATAATTGTGTACAAATAAAATGACTATCTATATTTTTCTCTGGGACGATAGGTCTGTTCTTTCAATGCTTGAGTGCAAGTAAACCGACATGAAATTTGTAAATTTTGAGGTAATGCAGCCGATCATATTGACTGAAAATGGATTTGAAAATATCGGAAAATATTAATGAATTTTTTGGCCAAATTACTTTCTGTCTTAGGCCGAGAATTGGTCACACGGGACACGCCTTATTTAACATTTACCTTATCAGTATCGCCAAAACCACTAAATAAATCTTTTTTTCTTTATATTGAAAAAAACAAATTTACAAAATTAAGACTTAGGCAACTAATTATTTGGTCAATATCTAATTCAATTAACGGTCAGTAAATATTATAGAAACTGTCAGTAACAAATGCAAAAAACGGTCAGTAGAAAAATAAAAATGGTAAGTAAATATTAAAGATACGGTCAGTAAATTTTAAAGGAACGGTTAGTAAAAGGTAGTTGTTTTTTTGACCAGATTATATACTTATGTGTTGGTGTATGCATACGTTAGGTTAGGCAACTAATTATTTGTTCAGTAAGAAATGATAAACCATCAGTTAATAATTATGTTTGGTCAGTATATAATTGCCAAGTAAATAACGTTTTGGTGAGGTTCAATTTAATAACTGACCATTTTATATAAATTACTGACCGTTTATTTTATTAACTGACCATTTATCGAATTAATTACTGACCTTTTTGATTAATTACTGACCCAATAAATACAGGCTTTAGTTTAATTTACTCCAACTTCGATGGTTGGATTTTTTTTAAACTTATTTATCCAAAGTAAACATGTTATTAGTAGGTATCAGATTCCCAACAAATAACCAGGATAAAAAAATTATACGAGATAATGCTAAATTTAGAGTAAAAGTTTTTTTATATGAAAAAAAATTAAAGAAACTTTATATGAAAAACAAACGTTTGTTCCCGAATAGAGCAAAAAATAGTAATGTGAGGTTCTGTATTTATTTGCGAAGAAAAATTACGGTAAAGTTTTTCGTAAATGAAAAAAAAAAAAAAAACAATTTTAAATCAGAAAAATTGTCATAAAGCAACAAATTGGGAGCATGATGATTAAAATTATAAATTGCCTTAATCTAATCTAATGACTAAGGAAATTGAATTTCCGTTATCATAAGTATATCTTTGCACTTGCTATCAACCACGACTCGAAACGTTGCTTCTAAGACACTCAAAACGACCAAAAAATTACACAGTGATAAAAAACGATTTAAACATATTGTATATTGTGTTTAACGGTGTTTCCAGTCGTTAAATTAAACATAAATTGTTTTGTACTACTTCCACATATTTATAATGATCAGGCTTAAAAATCAGGACACTCATCGTGAGCATTATCAACTGATGTGATGAGCGATGCCAGTCCTGATCATTACATTCATTCAAATATAGTACAAAACATATTGTATTTTATTTCTAAAACATATTATCATAAGTAATAAATTTAAACACAATTAAAAATGACCAAGTTTTCCAATGGTACCCATGCCATCACTTAATTACATCCAACACTCACCAGTTGCCTCTGCAGTTGGTATTCATTAAACAAAACAATTCATTGTAAAATTATTTTACCCAGAATTCGCCTCTCATTGCTAATTTTCTGATCGTATATTTGATACAAACGCGTACATGTCTGGTAGATTAAATATATATTTGTACTTTCTCAGCGATTAACTAATCCAGCATAATCCTAATGAAACCATACAAAACATCGGTCACACAAAGCCAAGTTAGCCGTGTTTCTGTTAATAGTTGAATGCTTAAGTCAACCCACATTTGACTTCTGGATAAATGTATATTTGTTCAGTTGGGTTGAATAGCTTTGATTCAGCAAACTTACCACAACAAAGAACTGTAGGAGCTCAAAGTTGATGTATTGTACATTTAAAAATAAACATGACTTACTAAAGAATTTATAATGGCAATTAACTATTCAGTAAATATCTTTATACAAGGTCAGTAAAAAACAGAGTCGGGTAGTCAGTAAAGAATAAGTATTTTGAATAATGTACTATTTACTTATACGTAGTAAATTCTTAACGGGTCCATTGTCAACTTCATTGGTTTCGGTTACTGTGCTCGCGGGAACGAATCCTAGTTTCATAAATTGATTGTTTGATCTCTGATGTCTACAATTCCCTCCAGGACCAATTATTTAATTACTAGTCTATTTTTTATATCAACTTGATTTCGTTGGCTTGTCATAATCTGAAAATACTTCTCAAGGAGACAAAACATGTGAAACACACAACCACAGTCAACGGAATAACAAAGGTATCAATTTTACTTTTGTATTAAAATTCCCTTCAATTCATCCGATTCTAAAAACGGGGTGTAGCGAGAGCGATTAACCAGCCGCTAGTCCTACTTTTTCCCTACCCTTCTATCTTTACTCTCTTCTAAAAAAAAGTTAAACAACAGTTTTAATAGAAAAATCTGCATTTAGATAAGCTGTATTAAGGGTATGCATGATCCACGTTGGGAGCTGACAGAATAACAGAATTAGTTGTAAGTCACTCGCTCAATCTTCCATTGTCAGAGTGCGTAAGCAAAAGAAGGTCAATGTTAAGAAACGACTTTTACTAAGCTAATCGCACTCTCTACATCCCGCTTTCTACAAGTTCTAATAGGGACTATGAGAATAGACAAAGCAAATATAATTATATTAATCTATAAACCTTATAGCAATTCATGTATATATATACATAGTAATATTGGTATAGCCATTCTTGTTAAGAAATAGTTGTTATTTTAACAGTTTTTGAATCACATTTAACTATGTATTATCTAAGACGCTTAAAAGTTGCAGTATTTATTATTAGTAATTACAGTTATGTTAATTGATATATTGTATGCTAAAACTGCTTCATATAATTTGATTGATTCGTGGCAAAATTGACGCTATATAGATAGTCAAGTGATTCAGCAATGAAAACACATACAGCGTTCGTATGAGAGCTCGTTAAGGAGTGATACGGCTTAGAACAACATACTTCGCAAATCTCGTAAAAACACGATCGTGTAACATGGAACTAAAATCACAAAATCAAGGGAAATCGCACGCTTTCTCCGAAATAAACGTCTTTCCTAGTCTTCGGTATGTTCGAAATATCTAACTTCTAGGAAAATTAAGAGTAAATGGTACTTTCTGTCTAATTAGTATAGGTTTATTATTATGCTGTATAAGAAAACTGTGTTCAAACAAGAAAATACCATGAAATTTGCAAGTAATATTTCGATAATATGTATGTCTAAAATAGTGATACAAAATCATTGGTATATTATAAGAGTAATTAGATATAACATTAAAAAATATTTTCACCAGAACTGTTGTGAAAAAAATACGTTGCTATTTTTATTTTACTTAAATAGAGTTCTTTTATCACTTTTAAGGTGTTAACTGTCAATTATTGATGGAAAAGTATTATATTTTAAAAATAAACACAATTTATTTGTACTAATTTCACATGTTTAAAATGATCAGGACGGATTTCACTCATAGCGAGAATTATCAACTGATAAAAATAAATTCATAACAGGGCTATTTGTATCAAATTAAATGTTGACAATTACAATTATATAATACAGTTAGTTTAAGAACTATGAGAAAAAATTACAGATAATCAAACAAATTATGTTTAAACGAAATTAAAACCTATACAATAAAAATGTTAAGGACCTCTTAGGAAAATAGCAAATAGGAAATTTTAAAATAAAGTTGTGTGCTTTTAAATTTTGAAAGAAAGAAGAGTTATTTCAATTAATGGCTTAGTCAAACAAAGTACAAGAGATGGTCAAAAATGATATCGATAATTCTAAACATTGTAACATATTAGATAGCAAACTAAATAGAATGTGAGAAATGAATTTCTTAATTTTAAATTGGTCATTTAAATACATAAGCTACAATTTAATAAGTAGCTTTAGCTAGAGTTCTCAAACGCTGGCACCTAAAAGAGGTCACCAATGTTATAGACATCAAAAATATTGATGCATGCATACGAAAGATCATCGTAATTCCGCAATAAAAAAATGAGATGTTTTTCCCAGAGTTTGCCCTTATTCTTTCATATTCATCCTTTTTCTGAATCTATTCCCATGATATCCTTGGATCTACGGGATGCTTACTCGGCACGCAATTTATTTTATGAAAAAATGCTGACTCAGATCTAATGTGTTATGCGTCAATCAAATTCAATTATCATCATGTTTGTCTCTTGAGTTTTATTTAATTTATCTCTAAACTTATCTATAAAAGTGCATTTTCAACACTTGTTCGTATGGTTAAGAGATATGATGACATGGATATGTACACTAGGCGCCTATCGTGAGAGCGCTGCGACTTTTTTTCAATCCTGATAGATATGGACACTTTCAGACACCCACATAATTTTTTGTGTTTCTGTCTTAATTTCATTTTCTAATTAAATCCAAACTTTTATATAATTCTTCATTTAATTCATTGCTTTCTCTCGATCATAAAATATTTATATATTTATAATGGGATATTATTATTATCATTGTTTTATCTTTAATTGTGGATCTACTTTATTTTAAATTTGTATGTTCTATTATAATTATATGTGTTGTGTTCTTTTCGTCACAAACCGACTTGATCATTTTCTTTGCTGTTATATTTTATTTTCCTATACTTTATGTAAATAAATAAAAAAATCTCCAAAATTTGAAGCTGTATGTCAGGATACAAATACACGAGTCTCATTAAATATGAATCAGCTAGCATAATAGATTTATTAAAACTACATTTTAACAAAAATTCATTAGTGGAAAGCGGATTTCCGAACAATAATTACAAAAGTAATCGAGATAACAATGTTGGATACATAACTCTGATGGATAGCATTTAATTTTATTATTGATGAAATAATTAATAATAATATTAATTATTCGGTGGAAAGTTATATACTATAATGTTGCCACAAACCTGATGGCTAAATAACTTCAGCTTTTATAAAATCATTGCGGTCACCGTCAATTTTACTAAGTTTTTTTAATTTAAAAATTTATTAATTAAAACATTGCATTTTGTGCAATTTATAATTAGTATATTAGACGTATAAAATAATACATGAAATATGATTTTCATCGTTTCAGGTATATTTTAGATCCATTAGTGGTGAAAATAGTTTCACAAAAAAATCTTTGTTCCTGAATTTTAACCAGTGGATATCAAACTATGATTAAAAATCCCACAATTAACCGATCTACCAACTGAAAAAATGTAAACTATCTACCTGAAACCATGACAACAAAAAAGTGATTTTCTGTATGTGTTGTTAGTATTAATTTATTTTTATAATATTGATTTTTTGTAATTGTACTGTTATCTGAACATCAATTGTATATTATTTATTTCATGACAATAGAATACACATTCATTCCATATTTTGTAATCATTTTTTTTTTACAGAACCACTGAAAATATAACTTTTATTCCAGAACCAAATACATTTATGTGTAGGTGTTTTTTTATTACAAGAAGTTATCTGTAAACAATTTTAAAGTATCTTTAATAGGTTTTGATTGTTAATAATAACCTATAATAAAGATATTTCAAGGCAAAAATACCATGGGCTAACTACATTTACTTACATCTAATATCCATAGACTTTTTTCGGTAGTATCGTAATATTTTTTTGTATACGCTAAATTTCTAAAACTTTCTATTTTTGTCATGAATTACTAAAATCCTGTAATAAACCTTCTCGAAAATTGTATGAAATATTGAAAATTGAAGTTTCAACGGTTCGTCAAATTGATATAGTATACAGATAAAAAGAAATATGGCACTGAAAAAAAAGTTTTCACATTTTTCACCATCTTATATTTTCTCAGATGTTCAAAAAAAACATAAAATAAATTCACTCACCGTCTTCCAAATACGGTCCTGCACTTGCTACTGGGAGAAGTTGTACCAGCGCCAACATCGCGCAGAGAAACACCAATGCCCAACCACCCTTCATGATGCACTGGATTCGAAGATACAACGACGCAAAACCTAAAATCAACAAATAAAAAACAATAAGTAATCAATGTCATGTTTCTGGTTATTCATTAAGTATACCTAAACTCAAACATGGTATAGAAAAAACAGCCGAAACGAATCGAATCTCAATAATAGTACAATATATTTGTCGATTTTAAAATAGTCACGTATATTCCAGCGTGTTAAATACTGATAAAACTCTAAAATAAAATAGACAGAATAACTAAAACAAATTTTTATTTATCTTTTTTCGGTATTAAATGTAGCGATTTTGTATAATTAATGACATAAACAAATAATAAAAATAAACTTTCAAATCAGCGTTATAATTTTTTTTTAACATAATTTTATAATGACCATTATTCAGGATCCGTGTGAATAATGATTTTTAAAGGACGCTGTAAGCCCGTGAGTAAGAAATCATTTTTAAATCTGCTATTACGAACGTTTTATACGTATGAAGTCCCATTACCTGGTGATTTAAGCAAAGAAGAACCAAAAGTATAATCCACGAAAATAGTATTTTTATGGTAAGTAATTATTTTCAAGCCTACATAGAATGCATAACGATACTATAATCATCGCATGTCGACTTTTTTGTCCGTATGTATTTTTTCTTCAAAGTATTGTTTTTCTTGCGTGCTTTGACCAGTTTTATATTTGAAAAGTGTAGTAATAGAATCTAAATTGTCACAGTCGTGATTTTATTTATAAAACATTAAAAACTTGTCATGGTATCGTACCAAATAAAGATGTTTTTGAATACTGCATTTTTAACAGTCTACTGAATCTATTATTCCTTCATATCATTTGCACTTGAACTATTTTGGACTGGGTATACACTAAAAAGGCGTTGGATGCTTGTTCATTAACAATTTGAAGAGTTCATCAACAATTTGAGCCACACGCTATCAAATAACTCCAGTACCAAACAATCTGACTAGCATAATTTAGAGACGGTGAAATTCAAGATTAAGAATAATATTGGTGTCGGAAAAATATTCCAGCTTGTGTTTATTTTATGTCAAAATAATAAGGGGCGCAATTATTCTAGGTGTCCCTGAGAACACAGCATGCTTATACACCCCCGGATCCTTCCAATAGAATTCCTTCTCATAAAAAGCGTCAAAGAAAACCTCTGTAGTCACAACAACACCCCAAAGAGGAAAAGAGTCTACATCGTATAAAACGAACTGTTTTAATATAAATTCTAAGCGTTATTAGCAACATATTTATGTAACAAATATTTATTTAATAAAAGGTTGTTTAATTACCTCTCACTTAATATTTCAACATCAATATTATGTTCAACATGAAACTTAGTTCAATTTGTTGTTGAAAAATATTTAAATTATGAATGAAACAAAAACTCATGGACGTTTAGAATAGCTTTCATATCAAAAACATGTAATGCAAAAGTTAGATTTTCCAATTATAAAGTATTCACGGCTTCCGAATTCTAAATTAATCACTGAGCGATAAATTTTTTGACTCGATATCAATTTCCTTATCGCATTAGCCAACTTTGAATTTAAAATGTCAGCCGTATTGACATAAAAATTTAAATCAAGGTCGTTTATGGCATGTTTAAACATTTTTACTCGCGCAAAAAATCTGATTAATATAACGAAAATACAGCTTGTTTAAACAAAATTCAGGGAAATTTCACAGGGAAAATATTTCGCTTAAAAACATGTTTTTCTATCGGTATATATATTTAAATAGTCTTGGAAATTATAAACCTCAAGACTTTAAGAATGAATGAAATTCATTTACATCTTCAATACAAAAAACAACAAAACAGCAAATCCTTCATATCGTATTTCATTATCGTTTTGTTTGCTCAAAAATGCAAAATTTTAATACGTGCATTAACATGTATCTCAAAATTTGCCTAGTTACATTAAAAATTTAATGAATAACTTTAAACACGTATCACAATAAAACATGAACAATATTGTAGAATAAGTTAATAATATTGTTCACGAAATACTTAACATGTTTCTTGCAAGTCAAGATACAAGCTCACAAAAAAAATCATGGATTGATGAAACGTCAAGTTCTTTTTTTCAGTTAAGAAGTAATAAAATAATTTGTACTTTTATCTCTACTGAACAGTTGTGATTTTTGAAATACGTATTTGTAGAAAATTACCAACGATATGCATTAAGTTAGGTGAAAGTAAATTATTTGAAATAAACTTACAACAATCGTAATTTAACCAGAAATAAAGACATAGGCAAAACATAAAACGCTGAGGTCTATTGACAGTACAACGATTTTCAATAACTCAAAATATGTTCCAAAAAATGGTCGGTTTCATGGTTGGTCAAAAGTTGGTTTCGGGTGATAAACAGTTTATGATTTCGATAACTTTCATTGTTTTCTTCAATGTTCTCAAAAGAATTATAAATATATACATATATTGGAAGCGAAGCTGACGATATAATGTAATATAAAATAATTTATACATTTCAATCGATATGTTAAAGAAGCTTTAATAATACGATGACATATTGGTGTACAAATCAAATTATTTTATATAGTTGAAAGCAATTATATTATTGATCGAATTGGCATTTACTTGGTAGAACTCCATTATAATAGGATAAAATGACAAAGTATTTAGTTCTACAAAATTTTTATCAGGTAATTGATAGCTATTCCGGCTTTACGCCATTGTCAGAACTATTCTGTTTTTGTTCTGACGTAGTTCAGACTAGTAACTAGTTCTGACGATTTCGTAAACCCGAAATAACTACCTGATAAAAATTTTGTAGAACTTAATTGTTATTTTATCCTACTATTATATTATATTTGGATATCACAACATTTTTAGGACTATATTGTGTTAGCAAAATATCTATTTATTACATCAAATTATTCTTGTAGGAGTAAATAACTTCATTTAAAGAAATTCTTCCCATTAAATTAATTTAACCAATAAATAACATGTTTAGTGTTGCTGACTGTTTATTATTAGACGAATGTTAGACTTTACGATATGTATAAAGTCCAGTTTTATTTGCAGAATAAGAATTTTACATATGGGCACATAAAACATTTGAATGGAAATACATATTCTTTAAGATATCATGGCCATTATTTTTAAAATTAAGTAATAAAATACTTTTTATGCTAATGTTTTTATTACATCTTATATTGAAACCAAATTTTAACAACATTTTCAGCAAACTCACCAAACTTAGATTGTTTTTTACCTAAATTTAACTATGATTTTCTCTTGTAAGATACTTACAAAAAAAAACATAAAAGTTTCAAAGTTTTCTATCAACGATATTAAACAAAAGCAGGTACACATGCCATTATTATTTGACAAGCAATAAACATTCTTAGATTTTATAAAAAAAATGTTAACCCCGGTAAACTTTGTATTCTTTTTTCACAAAAACAATGCGTTTGCTGAACCTGAGAGAAAATTTTCTTTTCTCATGCAAGGCAAGTAAACAATGATAACACTGAAAGCAAAAAACATTTTAAATTTTCATACAACAAGGATTGCATTATATGGGTTACATCAGTAAACACTGGTCTTAGAAACTCGTGTTTAAAATTATATACATTTTGTTTCATAAAAAGCCTATAAAATTTTAATAAAGAACGCGTAACATACAATAAAGTTGTTTAAACTAGACATACAAAAAATAATTTTAGAAACAAAAATTTGAAGAGACGAGAGTTTTTGATTAGCTTTCTACCACTACAATACATTTTATATTATAATTGAATCACGATTTTTATGAAATATTTATATGTATAAAACTATTCTTATTCTAGTAAAAATAGAAAATATGAGACGAATACCTAAGTGCATCATAAACGAGATTGAATTGATTTTCATAAAGTTGAAGCGCTGCTCCTTTTAGAAATGCATGATCAAAAATGAATGACCGCGACTGAGAAATTTTAATTGGCCCAAAAAAGAACATGATGGGGATGTAAAATGATAAATTTTCTGTCTTCCGTTTCTGTTATATTATTTAATAATATATTTCTATTAAAAATATCATCGATATTTGGTGTTTTATATTATATTTAAATCTACAGTGCAAAGATCGTTACACTACATTTTAAACTTGACAGAAAAAAGGAAAAAACATTTTAACTTTATAATGAGACTGAAACAATTCCATAAGATGGCTATTTTATGTATGTTTATGTACTAATTATGTAGTTATATTTGCATTATCATTTTGTTTAAACAACACAAGGAGATTGGTGTTTTACAAATTACAAAAAAGTAGCATTATTTAGGTATTGAAGTTATGACGCTGTGTAAATTTTTGAATTAAATATATCATTATAGAATATACATTAAACATAAGGTTTCAATTAGTGTAATATTTATTATACCCATATTTTATGAAAGGAATAACAGGTTAATCCTTCAAAAAATTAATCACACGAAAAATACGAAAGCAATAAAAATTTTTAATAAAAAATATATTTTACCAAGTTCTTTCGATGACAGATTCGTAAACTATTAAGCTTCTTTGTTTCAGGATAGTTAATTAATTATTCAGCTTTACACTGGCTGTAAAATCCTATAATCCTAAGATAGTTTATAGTTTTAACAAGGGATTAATTTCCAGTTTCTAATAGTTTTAAAATAAAAATAACTATGTTTTTTGGAAGCCCAGAGTGCCAATTAATTATTTAAATTTTCCGAAAATAATTAATGCCGATTAAAAGTAAATACTGTTTATTTTAAAAGCAACTGTATGAGATTAAAATATTATCCACTCTGGCTTAAACATTTATATTCACTTATATAAATGGAATCGAAGATAATATTTTATATGCTAATATTCTTTGTAAAATTCATTTTGAAGTTGTTATATTTGATATATTTCTGACCTCTGACGTACATCAACATAATTATTCACCGAATTGCATTATTTTTAAACCAAATTGCTTTTAAATTAGTAACGCATTGTTATAAATGTCATTTGTTTTTGATCATATCTTTCAAAATAGCCAACCGTATGTTTTTTATTACTCTTATATATATTATATTATAAACTAAAGGTCCCCAAAAACCAGCTGATTATAAGGTATAGCTCCAAATGTTTGCAAAAACCAGTGTATTTTTCTCAATTTTTAGTAGATAATTTATATTTCGTTAAAGAGGGCATCCTTTGCGTTTGTATATCAGTTGGACTTAGAAAGGAATCCAACGTTTTAGTCAACTGGCTCTTGATTATTTTGTTGTTTGTGCATCATCAATAGAAACATCAGCCTGATTACTGCAAATTATATCAAAACCATTTCTCAGAATTTAATTTGCTTAGTCTTTTTTCATAACTTATCTAGTAGTTAATTGAGTGCTGCTAATCGCATTGAATATATGAAACAACTGTAAGAGATCTAACTTAGAAAAGATTTGATTACACTTGTAAACATGGTAATTTTTACTAATAATAATCATTTTTTATCAGATAAACGATTGTTTTTATGCAGCGTTTTGTCTTATTTCGATGAAAACAAAAAATAAAGGTATAAGCTTTTAAATTTGGATTATTGAGATTTTGTACACTTCCATGTATTTAATATTGAAATTCCATCAAGCACCCTCAGTCGATGCCTTAAATTGTATAAGCTTTTGTCAACACTTACAAAAATGTATAATTTTCACAAAATACAATGAATCCAAGCTCTTATTTCAATAAAAAAATTTGAAAGTATCACTGGTATGGTGTGTAATGTCAATTTTTGGTGGAAAGATATTATGTTTTCATCAGATAAAAATGCTCCCTCTTATGAGACTATATCATCCGAACCATAACACAAAAGAATAGTATTTTATTGTTTTATAAAATAAACGTAATTCAATTATTTAAAAATCCAAACTTATAAGCTAATTTAATTTGTTAAGTCTGACAAAGCCGATGTTTGTGTTAAAGGCAGAAGCTTATTTAAAATTGAGCAAATATTTCGATCAAAAATTGGCTTTTATTATTTGACGATTCTTAAGTACCTCCATAGCTGTAGTAGATAGACGCCTCATTTAAAAAACAACCCACGTCTCTTTGCTTACTTTGTAACTCAATAAAAGCTTTGGCCTTTGGTAGCTTCACTTTTAAAAAGCTGATCAAGTTTCCAGATTTTTATCTCCCGGGAGATAGCGTGTATTGCCCATTAGGTTCAAATGCGTAGTAAGTAATTCTGGTGACATGAGGCAGCTTTCAAAGTAAGAAAGATTTTTATGATGATAATAAATCATATTTTACGATTTGACAAGCGTTAGATAAAAATTTTCCTTTCCACTTATAGTAGGAAAATATGTGATCATCGTTTGCATGATTGAAATTTCGTTGAATAAGGGAGGAGATTGTATAATATCCTTTTTATTTTTTGCAATAGAAGTTAAATTGAAGTACATTTTAACGATTATTTTATATTCATTCGACGGAGAGTTTACTTGGGTATAGAAATCATGGAAATCTAGTCTTCTAAAATTGCGTAAATACCACAAAATCTGCAAGCCAAACTTTTATCAAATCCGAATTCGTTGGATGAATTAGCAATATTTTTTTAATTTTAATTAATTTAAATTCTATAATATTACATTGCTTATCGCCCTGGCCTAGTGGCTCTAATTGAACACTCTCCACGTTTGGCTTTTTCCATTTCATGATCGTGGAATCAAATCCCTGGATTGATATTTTAATTTATAATCCAAATCAGGGATAACAGATTCTTCAGTCTTTCAAGTAAATTTTACCTCATTATGAAACCTTATCATAGAAGAAATTAGCCAATAACTAATAGTTTTCTGGTTGTTTAAAATTTATTTTTGATTGCTTCTAATGTGTGATTTTTAATAATAATGAATTTATTGTTAGTCTCGGGCCAGTGGTGAATGATGAATGATGAAATCCCAATATGGACAGTTTTGTAAATTGATTTGTTTATCGGTTCATGGATTTCATGAATGTTTGCAGTATCAAAAGTTCCCTCCCAGCTGTTTGATCGTAAAAACGGAGCCTAACGAGAGAAATTAGCTAATCACAAGTCCTGTCCTAGCGCTATCCTTGTATCCCTACTCTCTTTAAAAAAGAGAGGTTGCACGACACGTAGTTCTTGTAGAAAAATCTTCGATTGAGAAATCTCCACTAGAAGGCCATATGCTCTACATTTGGAAGTAGACATGGTTTTAAAAAATGAATTTATCGCTTCAGTCTATACAGTTTTAAAAATGAATATCATGGTTAGTTAATCTAAAACAAGCCATGTTCAACAATGTTATGCAAACTGTTAGGATACGAGAAATGGCCGTATGAGAGCTATGCATTATTTAAATACCTTTAAAACTCTGCGGTCTGCGTTAAAATTTTCTCTCAGGCCTTTTTGTCTCTTAAATATGTGACAAAGAAAAAGACAATATTACAAATATAACCTTTCTTATCCGAATGATTTTAAGTTTAAAACAGTAAACGAAATGCGCCCACGTATTGAAACACGTATCCTATATTTCATTCAACTATCAATGAGACTAAAGCAACAAATTTAATCCAACAGACAAACAATCTGCATTTATTTATATTAAAGCTATAACGCCAATCCCGTAGTCGAATTTTCAACTATTTATGCTTGTTCCTGATTGGAAACTGCCATTCGTTTATTTTTCAATCGATGTATGGATTTGTAATTAAAACCACTGCTATCTGTGATAATATGGTTCAAGGATAAATAAATCAAAAATTTCTGAATAGTTTAATAATCCTGGTTTCGTAGATAACTAACGACATTTCAAACTAGTCAATTCCTCAATTTAACGTCATGAAAATGGGGTGCATTACTATTTCTAACCTTAACCATTTTTAAATTAGCCATTGTAAAAAGAGAGATTAAGCAACAAATTTTCGTATACTTCTCATTAAAGAATTTATGTTTCGATGCTTCATTTGAATTCCAATGCATTGGTGATTAATAAATTTACAATTTTAGTGAAATTTATTCATTGATGATACTTTTCTGCATTTAAAAATGCGTCTAAAAAATCCAATACTGAAAATATCAACCGTTTCTTTTATAAAAACGAATATTAAGATATTTATCAGAAAATAATTCTGAGAAGATACATATTTTTATAGGGTAAGTCTGAATCAGTAGCACGCAATTTTCCATGTGCAAAAAACTTTGTCAGTTTTATTGCTTTCAGGTCAGGAAATTGGTTTTCACGACGATGTTTTAAAGATTTTTATAAAATAGATTTACAGAGCATAGGAAATAAATCATTTTACACTCCGGATATAATTTAAAAAGTCCATTAAATTCTCTACTTTTTAATAGGTACAGGTAAGTGTGCAAAACGCTACTCACCAAATCCGTATAGTTTACATTTAATTGGAAAAATTGTACTATTTAAAGTCTAAATAAGATTTTAGCTGCAAAAAGTCAGATGTGGGTGGTAGAAGAGTTGAAAAATCATTATGGTGATGTTAATGCATTGATCATTTACCAATCGGTCCACGATTTGTTTTCTGGGGTTTCTATTTTCTGGTAGTGTATTTAGAGCACGCACTTTTGTGTTAGTACACAAAAGTATGAAATATATATTGAATAAAAAAAGTGTTATCATAAATTTAAAATAAAACTTAAAAAAATACAATAGATTTAGGAATTATTTTTTTTAGTTTTTCAAAATAAAGCTATACGTTATCAAAGAAATAATTTTTAATTATTTATGTCTTAGTTATTGCAGTGGCGTCAAAATAATAGAAAAATAGTCTTTTATTCGTTTCATGACATGACGTCATGATCGAATTGTTAATTATTATGTAATGATAAGTGATTATTATGTCAAGGAACAATAAAAAAATTAACGTTTCTTGAAATTAAAATTTTTCTACATTACAAGATTTTTGCCGTTGAGTATATTATAATTTGACACTTTTCAGACTGATAAGTAAATATTTTGTGACGAAATGGGATGGACGAGGGGGAGGAGTACAATACGCAAAATCGACCATTGTCATTTATAGTCAAAACCTGATCGATACGATTAAAGTAATACATAAAGAAATAATAGAATATTTGAAAATATTACTTCATTTAAAGGTAATGCTGAAAACGTTTATATTTTAGCTGTGAATGTTTATGAAAAGAATTTTTATTAAAAAAAATTCAAAATTTTTATTTTTACTAGCATTTCTAACTGATAACTTTTTCATATATTATACAATTCGTAATAATTATTATATTACGGAATAAAGGCATAAGACAGTAACTAACTTAAGGTCATACATTCCAAAATATGTTTTCTTCTTTGTATTTAATACTTAGGTTTTTATTGTGGTGCTTAAGGGCAAAAAATTCCAGGTGTTGAGATACCGGGGACGCCCACTTAGCGTTTTCCCTGAGCTGATATAAAATTTTCTCGCGTCCAAGTCATTTCGGCTAATTTCCATGACAAATACAACTTTTGTGGGCCAATTTATTTTGGTGTTGAACTTTTTAATTATTCAGTTTTTGAGTTAAGCTACTATGCTTTGAGATATTAGGATACGCAGGATTTATAAAGCGACATAGACTAAAAGCTATTATTGTAATTTATTTATAAAAAAAAATGTTTTTATTCTCGTCGTGAGAATGTTTAAAAACTGTTAAACACAGGTTGTGTATTATTTAATTGATAAGGAATAAAACAATATAAAAATAGTTTTGGCGAAATGTGTAATTAATTTAGTGACAAAGATATCTAAATATATTTGTGATTCAACTGCATTCTAGATGCTATTCTGTACTAATTAATTATATGATACACTTTCGACAACATAGCTCGTCCAAGTGTTGCACGTCTTCGAAATTTTGTGAATGAAAAGCAACAGTTATTTTCATGGCGTAATTCAAGTAAAACCTGTTTCAAATATTGTTTTTACTAATGGTAAAATAGTATAGAAGTCAATGTTTTCTGGTATTGTTCCGTGGTGAGTTTGATGATACCATTTGGAGCAAGTCGATACATAATGAAGCATATTTACAGAAATTTCTAATGAAAACCGGTTGTAACACGACTACGAGATTCTTGCGAGAGGTAAATTAAATTACAATGATCAATAATACAGATAAGTATGTCTCGTATTTACACCGAAAAAAATCAACTTACTTTCCGTACTAATTTTTAAATAACCGTCCATTATAAATATACATTTGAGTAAACGGCATATTTAATCTTTTAAAAATATCTCATTGATCACAGTGGTTGTTGAAATTACAACTGACAATAGGTGAAAATCAGATTGCGTAATTAAAAAAATATAGTTTATATTATTCAATTGTTTAAATCGGAGTTGGGCCTAGCGGAAATGTATTCTAGTTGATCGTATTTTTAGGCTATATTAAAATCATAATGCTCTTGATTGTCATTAAGGTTACAGCATTAATCACAGCTGTCGATCAAAATCCGTGATTGGGAGTACATACATAATATAATTGTTACATAAAATTAAAATGATACTTCAAATACTCTCCTAATAATGACATTACTAATGATAAGGTCAGGGTCTGCTCGCTAAAACTGTCATTTGGAAATTTAATAGCATATAAGTTGTATATGTATAAATGGTTGTAAAAAAAATTATCGTAATTATGTTATTCCAAGCCCTGGCAATGCTAGATACTTATTGCTGTTATCAAAATATAGCATCTCTAGAGAATACCAGTTCGCCTTTTCATAATAACATAAAGGAAATGTTGGAATATGGACTTCCTATGAGGCTTATTATTATTTTAATAAAATTAACATTTAGTATTCGCAAACAAATACAAATCACATTTATATATTTACGTTATATTAAATTTACATGTTTTTATACAAAAAAATATGTATTTCGACAAGGTCTTTGCTCGTTTTGTTTTCTAATTATTACAAATTCTATCATATGCCACAGACATTTAATATGGAAATCTCCACAAAATATCTTCTTGTTCTATATAAATAAATTAATTCAATTTTATATCCCCCTTAATAATAATAATAATATGAGAATTTGATTTGGACATAGTAGTATATAATTACAGTGCAGTGTGTAATTTAATATTCATTTCAATACGTAATGATAGGGTAATAGAGTTAACTATCATCGGAAAATTGATATAAATAACATATGCATAATTGCTTTTATGAACGAAATTTGATTTGTCGTTTTTTATTTGTAACATCTTGTGCTTTCGCACGCTGATAAATAATTAATTTACTTAACAGTCATATTTTGAGGTAATGTATTTATAAAATTATTTCACACGCTTATGAAACATTAATAAATTTAACAGTCAGTTTATTAATTTATTTATTTGTTTTGTCGTATGATTCTATGATACACTAATAGTTTTTTTATTTTTTTCTACGACTCCGGTAATCAATATTTGTAATAAAATAGCAAGATTTAATACCAGGATTTTAATATTTGTTTTTCAACGCTTTGATTTCTCATGTTACTTTTGTTTTTATGCAGCTAAAAGATTATAATAATTTTCTAGTTTAAAAAAAAAAGCTCACGATTTTTTTCGCTATGATAAAACTAGAAAAAATTTGTTACATTAAACACTTCTTCAATCTATTGAGCATAATGTAAAGCCAAGACCTACATTACAAAATTGTAACCAAAGGATAAGCCTAAATGATTTCATTCTTGATAATAAAAGCTAGTAAGCTTTTAATAAAACTGTAAGATATATCTTGATTATGGCTGTGATAGTAATTAAATAGCGTGAATCTTAATTGTTAGAATTATGAGCTGTCTTCGTTGTTTAAACTAATAAATTTTCGTAGCAATATGTTACTTTCACTCCACTATAAAAATGCACTCTGGTGAATACTTTGATACGCTGTTTTATAAATGTACTTTTCCTGCATAAAGAAAGTAAACATAGAAGTTGTTTGGATAGATAAAATAAAATTCGAAACGAAAAAAATATAGTTACTTATAAAATGATTTGTCTTACCTTAAGCTCAACAGCTGTCGAACACTTTATTTTTTAAAAGCTCCGAAACAAAAAGCACCGGACGCCGCTTTGACTTCGAAAACTTTTTAACGGAACCGGATAAGCTTAAAGCCTTTTTAATGGTCTCGTGACTGTGCGGAGAGTTCCGCGTCGACTGTGATGGCAAACAACGAAAACTAATCGAAAAGAAAAAACGGTAAAGGGCGCAGCAGGTTGGTTTGGACTCTGGTCCCGGCGGGGTCGCTCCTCTGTGTTCAGGCTCTATTTCTCGCTGGTTGAGGCTTCGAGGGTAGGTTTGCAAGTGAGGGAGGAACCGTCCGACACTCGTTTATACAGACAGGATAAGGGCTGCGCGCGCAAGCCGCCACTACCCACGCAAAACTGTTGCATCACATATTGTCGCTTTTACATTTCTATGTTTTTTGTTTGATATTTCTACCGTATGGTCAGTTTTTCAAATAATATAATAGTATAATTACCCATACATGAATTAAATAGTTTTTACCTTTATTTTTTATCAAAATCAAATACTTATTTATTACTCTGTATATACTCAACATATGGTTTTCAATTTAAAATATCGTAGAAAGAGCTCACGCCTTTTTCAGTGATTATATCTTTTTTGTATAAACTTGTTTTCGGACTAGCAAATTTAATGTAATTTTAAAAACATATTTTAAATTCTTATTTAATTTACTTTTTCAACGTAATATAAATATGATATTTACACTTTAAGCATAAGCAACGCGCGATAAACATAATAATATATGATCGTTAAAAATAAACACATTGCTAATATAGAATCGAAAACGTTTTTCGTCAAAGTAGTACTATAAAAAATATAATAATATTCATCCTTTTTAAGCAGGTTCGAGTCCTGTCAAGGTGACTAAGAACTTAGTCATGAGTATTTGTGATATCTTTTCTCATTAAGAAACTTTATCTTTTTGATGCTACCTTAAATGATATTTGAATATCCGGCTCGTTGACAATTAAATGTATTTAATACCAAACATCTTTCTAACATTGATAAAACTATTATTAAAGAACGCATATAATATAATTACACCGTATTTTAAAATAAATAATACAATTATTTTAGTTTTAAACTTAATACTCATTATACGTTCTAAACCAGTCATGGAAAACTTTCAAGATACCCTTATATTTCGAGGATATACTGACAAAACGCACTAAGTCAATTTTTAATGATTTTCTGTTTTGAATATGCAATTTCACGTTCTGTATATCGGTACAAGTAATGAAGTGATAGGATTTAACGGCTTTGAATTAGAAATAGTATTGTCATATTTATTCTGGTAGAAAGCATGATATGACTTTAATTCATCGATAGCAAATCTTATGATTGGTATGCCAAAATGATGATTCTTTATAATGGACAAAAAATCTTTTAACCCAAAAGCAATTGTATGTGTTATGCTAAAATGCTTTAAATGCGATTATCTTTTGTCAGTATACCCTTGATATATTAATTAATTTTAACGTTATGAATCATAAAAAACTATTTTATAGATGCCATGACAATATTTCACAAAAAAACAATGACGTCTTTAAATATAAGTAAAAATTATTAATGGGGGGAATGGAATAAACGTAAACTAAGCCGTTCTTGTTTTTTTGGATTTAATTTGGTTTGCATTATATTTTCTCAAACGTAGATACGTTCATTGCAAGTTAAGCCAACGATATAGCCATCAATCAATCATATCTGTATGGTTCTTATCTATTCTTAGATGTTCGCAATGAACCCATCTCTCGATTTACGTGGTAGATAAATTCCAAGAAAAACAGCGTAAAAAAGATGTGAAGAACATTCAAAATCATAGGACTCTCTCATAAATAAAAAATAGCTTATCTTGAGTTGTTTTTCCGGTACTTGGTTCGTCATTTTAGTATGTCAAGAGTACCAGTTGAGACGATGAGCAGACGACGAGGAAGAAGATCGTAAATGACAAAACTGTACGCACATTGTATTGTTTATTTCCACACTGAATAACAGCGATCGCAATAAGGGCAAGACAAATAATGCTGATATAACATAATAGTATATTTATTTAAGCAATACTAGACGGATGTGTTTTTGTGCATATTTAATAAATGCGTACTTTCATATCGGTAATGTAGTAAAATTAATGTAGTAAATTAGTAAAATTCGTAACTATAATTTAAAATTAATAAAGTATAAGTTTACAAGTTGTTTTAATGATAGTGCCAGGTCATCGAATAAGTATCAGACTTCAATGGAAAAGAAAAAATGGACACACCTACACAAAAGTCAAACAATCGATATGTGAATTACAATAACTATGCGAATAAATTGGTTCAAAAGTAAATTAAATTCTATGACGTGACAGATATTTATTTTTTCATCTATTGGTTCTTCCCAGATTGGCTCATAAAATTTTTTCTTATATTCATTTATTTTGATCATGTCCGTTCCTGTCCCGTGGAGTATGTGACCTCCTAATGGAGGTATCTTAACATGAGTTTTTCTATGAGAACTGCTTTTTACTCAGTTGCTCAACCTCTCTTTTATTTACTCAAGAGAGTAGGGATAGAAGGATAGGCTTGGACAGGGCTAGTGGTTGCCGAATCGCTCTCGCTACTTCCCGTTTTTTTAGGATCGGATGGGTTTGAGGGAATTTTAGACATCACAAACATTCAAAAATTCATAAATTGATTGAAAAATCAATTCATGAAACTGTCCGTACCGTTATTTAAACCTGAGACATCCGTAACCGTAGCCAACGCCGTTGACCACTGCACCGTGGAGACGACTTTTTATATTTATGTGTGTAGTAATAGAAAAAATAATCAAAATATACAAAAAAATAACTCTAATTTAATAAAAAAAATAGCTCACTAATCAAAGGGAAATAATATAATATAAACAACATACCCATCATCTTCTCCAGAAACTTCTACGATTAACGTAAGCTTAATAAATTTTTACATTTTTATATACGTAAATATGTGCGTATACCATATTTTTACAGTTTTTGATATCCATATCTAATGTATAAAAATCAATGTGAGTTTGTGCACTGCCATACCGTTCATCCGATTCCGATAAAACTTTCTCAAGTTATTGCTTGCACTTTGCAAGAAGGATACAGGCATAGTATAATCAAGTCCGGCCCAGCTTGAGCTCGACTCTCAACTTTTTCATTTACAGTAGGTCTCATTATACACAAAAATCAATCTCACAATCCAGATATATCTAAAATGTAAAAAAATCTAAAACAAAGAATCAGTGCAAATAGTGACATCTTGGAAAACCTTCTGATTTATTCGTGTACGCACCAGACAAAAACAAAAAATATTGTGTCTCTAAAAGCACTTAAATAAACAGAATTAAAACATAAACACTTTCTTTCTTTGAGTGGCATTGCAACGCATGCCGGGTACTCACTATTAATAATTATATAAAAGATAAAATTTCAAATTTCGTAAGTAGAAAAATATAACAATGGTAACACTTATTGCAATTTACATGAATAATAATTGAATGAAGAGAGCAATACGAGATAGTTAAAAATATAATACTAAGCAGACATCTTATTATTTTTATTTATATAATATTTTCGCAACAAAACTTGACTCTGAATTTTTTCAAAGCATATCTTTTTGAAATATAAATAATCAATTTTCATCTGTTTTTAATTATACTGGTATACGTTTGAATTCATATTTTCCAAGAAGATTGGGTAAAAAGATGGTAAAAGTGGCAAGGTTTGTAGCAAGGCGTTTTCTCCATAACATTTCTTTCCAGCTTGGCGAGTAAGAAAATAAATCGATTGAATTGAATTTAATAACAAATTTGGATTATTGAGATTTTGTACACTTCCATGTATTTACAATTACGAAAACAAATACATGGAAGTGTAGAAATTCCATCAAGCACCCTCAGTCGATGTCTTAAATGAATTTAATAACTTCATTATAATTAGGCGTACATATTTTTATTTAATAAATTCTACAAAAATAGCTTATTGATAATTTCAACGAATGGAATCTTTTATATACCATCAATTTAGGTAAGTTCCATAGGTCTAAAATTGACCCACTACATGGAAAAAGGTGCCATGTGAATATTTTTTAGTTAAGCAAAGGTATTGAGTAGCCCCTGGTGGTAAAAATATGAATTAATGTTCAACACAATTTTTTTTATTGTTGAATGTGTAAGCTGTCAGCTTGAAACACAATTTAAAAACATTTCTTGAAATAAATTGGATTAGCAATATTTTCAATTTGTATTACTAATCCGTAAATCAAATGCTGTGTATTTTTTCTCATCTCAATTATGTACAGAATATATGAAAGCATAAAGAAAAGTTGCCAAGAATTTATAGTAATTACATTGATTATTTGTACCGTGTGCCAAAGTTACCCGATTTGGATGAAAATTTTTCCCACTTTGTTATCTATATTTATATATCAATTATAACAATAAACCTATTTATATTGATTAAATTTTATCTTAAGTCATTAGTTAATTTTTATGTAGAACAATACCACACATGAATTCAATGGCGAACCATAAAAGTACAAAAACCTTTAGAACTGGCTCAAAGTTATCCAGATTGACAGTATTGAATTCTCAATCGATTTATGGATTTTCGACTGTGATTTATTCATTCTTTCTTTCGTATTGTATTTGATTCTGAAGAAAGAGTAATATTCTTATAACCCATGATAACACTTTATATTTACACGCTTCAATATGATTCCGTATGGTCTAAGTTTTGAATAAACATTAAAAAAAAAAAACTGGAAATACTTTTGTCTGTTTTGCGACAAAATTTCCGTTTGATATAATAAATGAATAAATGCTTGGACTATCGTGAATGCCCTTAAAAGACGGCATTATAATTTAATCAAAATAATTGATTCATATCAAAGAAAGCATATGTTTTATCACTCTTTGCTCGCGTACGATTTTCTTGAATTAATATTGCTTTAAAAATTATTAAGCTGTGAAAATTTATTTACGTTCAGAAAGTTAAAAGCAAAGGTCGCAAAAGTTCGGGCCAAACAACTTGAGAGGTTTCGCTGGCACAAAGTTTTAATACATCTGCATTATTCCTCATATATCATTCTTAACTTTCTTTATTACATTTTGTTTATAAATAATCAAGAAAGATCTTTGAAGAACAAAGGAAAATAATATTTGAAGTTCAATTCACAATAGAAATATTTATTTAAACATTTTTCTTTATTTTGTATTGACAAGCTTTTTTCAGCATCATTTCAACACATTTGAGGATATGAGATATGATTGACAATGAAACATCTATCTCATCTATGAACTGGTAACATTGATCGATGATAATAATTATCTGTAGAATATTATTTATAAATTAGTGTTATTGCCAAAAATAAAACTGACTACGATATTGGGTTTATTTCAGTTGACAAAAGTGTTACCGATAATAATCGCCACTAAAATTTATGCTATGCAATAACGTATGGGTACAACGTAGAGTACCCTTGGATAAGATAAATTTGATAGCATAGCAACAATGGAAACCACCATTCAAATTTAGTAACATTTTGACTAACATAAACAATTTGACAAGAATCTGTAGGTATGCAGGTAGTGTACTTAAAAACAGATTTTTTATAATTCTCAACCTACTGCTCTTGTGAAATTTCAACCCTGAAAACAATAAATAGAAAAATACAACGAATTAGTTACACCCCTAGTCGATTCGGTTTTATATTTCCTAATCGAAAAGACAGATGCCTCCGGGGCGAGTAATTTTATCAATTTATCACATTGTTTCGTAATAGATGATCACACTGTTTACGCAGGGTTTTATTTCGCTCGCATATCGAATAAAACATCTTTTATCGTGTTCATCTTCTGGGCATATATTGTCTCAGTATATACATCCTACCACAATTGTAACGAAGTCTTGAAATCCCAATCAAATATTAAGATAAATGAAAATGAGCTGTTTATAATCGAGCTTCTATTCTTATATAAATTTCGCTCAAAAGTTTATATTTTTGAAATATTACAGATATGACATTTTACTTACGGATTTTAGATACATTACTTTTCCCAATGTTGTTTGACGCCTACCTATAGAACTGAGTGCATAGACAACGAAAATGTAAAATAAACATATAATCATATACGTAGGGAGTGTCGAAATATTATAATATAAAATTAAATTTTATAACTTAGTTATTCCACTGACTGTGTGATTCCACTTACTACTAAATGTGGCACGTGTTTCGCTTATTTAAGAAGCATCTTCAGACTAACTTTATTGCAAGGTTATTATAGTCACATAGCCAGTGGAATGACTAAAGTTATCAAATTTAGTTTAATATTAAAAATTAATTTCTTTATGAAATGATGAAAAATGAAGTTACTGCCGAATTATTAAAAAAAAACAAAAAAATATGTACATATCTAAATATAAGTTAATTCAGTTGCAAGTCATGAGTATAAGAGAATTTAAAAATATATGAAATAATTCTCAATAAAAAAGCTGTTGTTTACATTAGTATAATGAAATGAAATAAACAATTATGCCAATACAATAACCACATAAATATACATATTGATTAGCCAATCTTATCGGCTTGGTAAATCATTTCCCTAGCCATCAAACAATCACAGGCTCGATATAAATTAACGATTATTTATCGTGTAATTATGCTTTATATCTAAATTATTTACAAAAGTTATCAGAAACTTATGTGGCGTTGCGTATTGACTTCTTTTTCCACTAAATCTCTTTTAGGTTTCAGCTATGGCTGTAAAAAAATAGCATACCAATCAATTCGAGCATTGCAATACGAATAATCCATATTGGCACTCCAAAATTTACGAAGTCTGAGTATAGGTACTTACTTAGTTGGCAGTGTTGGCAATGGTGGCAGTGTTGCACTATAGATCATCCAAATTCATGGTCGACCACATCTACGATATATATCAATGTAAAAATATGGTCTAGTTCATATATTAATGGAAAAAAGTGTCTTTCATTTGTACCGTGTGTTCATCCCGCCGGTAGCTTCTTTTCTAACAACTTATCATATTTTACAGTCGAGTGCAACTTTTGGTACTCAATTGAAATTTATACACAGAATATTATTAGATATATAGATATGTATGGCGATCTACAATAAATACATTAAGGGTAACCAATACTTTATTAAGATAATTTTCATTTGAAAATTTGCTTAAATAATATTTTATTACCATTTGTTATTCGATCAAAGTCCTTTTTTGTATACCGCATACCTTGGAATACTCAATGGGTTTAATTTTCATAATTTCATTGGTTAATTATCGATGAAATGCTAAATTATGAATTTATTCACTTTTGGTATTAACTGTCAATCCTTGGTGGAACGGCATTATATTTTAAAAATAAAGCACGATATTTTTTGTACGACTTCCACATTTTCATAATGCTCAGAATCGGTTTCGCTCTCCACGAGCATTATAAAAAAATATAGTAGTAAAACACAAATTGTCTTTTTTAATGTGAAATTGTTCTTTAATTTATAGTTATGTTTTGCACGATATAAAAACAGTTAATAATTCCATCATTCGATTGCATTTTTCATTTAGGCTTCCAGTTGAGCAATATGAGGCTTAAAGGTTCATGTATCAAAGTTGCAAACATTAATCTTACCAAAATTCTGTAAATTTTAAAATATTTACCATAAGAATTAGCTTTCGAAAGGTTGGAGACAAGGACCTAAAGCGCAGTGACGCCGCTAGTGCCAGTTTTTGGTTCTTTTTTTAATTTGTATGTTTTTAAGACCTAATTCAACTGGCTCTTTCACAATTATTTAATTTCGACATTTTTTATTTGACTACTATTTTAATAAATTATTTTTCGGAATTGAAAATTTTCATGAACAGGTTGCGAGCAACTGTCTTGTTTACTATCTGTACGTTCCCTGTCATTCTATGTCAACTGAGAAATATCAAAATAATCCTACACGGAGGCGTTCTGCAGTTCTGTGCAAACATTACGTGACTGAAATCCCTTAAGGGGAAATCCCTTTTTGATATGTCGCCATACTTACAGCTCACTAGCTACCAACATCTGCTGAATCATACTGTCCATTGCTATACTTAACAAAATAGATGTTTCACCATAGACCAGTCAAAAATAAATAAATGGTATGTTATTACCCTTTAAATATTCAAAAAAAATTATTATATTTGCTATTGAATTAAGTAGAATTCAAAGTAAAGGTATTTTAGATAGGTATTTTGTATAAGTATTTATTTTAAAGCATTTATTTTATAAACAGATCATACATATATATTTCTACTACAACTTGACGTGACCAGTAGAACTGAATGTTTTTATTTTCTTCAATTAATTAATGTTATCCATCCCACGTACAGTCGTGCCCTATTTTGCTGACCTCTGGGTCGTATTGAACTATAACTGACTATACGTAATAAATCAACTGTTTTAACCTAACACTTTAATAATTGAACATATATTAAACATATCAGCCTTTAAATGGAAAGTTAGTTATTATTATTTGATGTTTTGGTAAAATGCTGAGGAAAAATTACTGAGTATTTTTGTATAGTGTCCTAAAATTTATAAGGTCAAATATCCAAGTTATGATATTCTATCGTTATAAAATTAAATATCAAGTATAAACAATACATCTACGGTTAATACGAACAGTTAACCAATTTTCAAAGCTTTGATAGAATTATTGGTTTAACGTTTTTTCTTAATAATCTCACAATATAAAAAATTGTCAGTTGACGAATTTTATTTCTGTTATTGCAGCTTCTTTTCGGAGCGGAAATCTTATTTGAAAAAAGAACAAACATTGCCATCTTTTTTTTGAAAATAAAACTAAAATATTTGCACCTCACTTTCATTTACTTGACGATAAAGTTGGCAGCGCTTCATTAAATAATTTCTTCTATATGCACTCGGCAAAGGCACTAGGAAAGTTGTATAATAGATTATCGACAACATTGATAAAATTTTAACGAAAAAAAACGTAAAGTCAATTCAAAATGAAGTTTCCTCTACAACTCCATTATTAATCTACTTTCTCTTCTCCCATCGTTACTTTAATCTTTTATGTATTGATTTACCTCAAAAAGGCTATTATTTGGACAAATGCATAGTAACACGCTGGAGAATTGTCAAGCATATCAGCTGCGTTCAAGACATGAAAGCTTTTTAGCTTTATTAACCTTTTCCAGTTCGTGCTAAAAAAATCACATTGCCAACCGTGGTCGACACAGGCTGTGTCACTTGGGCTTGGTGATGTATTGAGCATTTTTAAAGCTAATTGATCGCTTTAAAAGGGTTATTCTGTTTTTAAAAATCGTATTTTTATCGTTGTATACTTTATTTTGTGTCCAGAACTTGCGATTTACATATTTTCATGTAATATAATCGAGATATGGACGACATGGAAAAAGCACGTCATATGAGCTGCAGGTATGTCTCGCTGCTGCCTTATACAGTCCGTTTCAAATGTAAACTTGACGAGTTGACTCATATTATAACAAACACAAGTAAGTGAGTGACGTGCAGTTTTCTCTTTCTGGCTGAATCCCATGTAAAGTGAAAGGTGCGAGTGAGATACAAGGGATTGCGGGCGTACGCTCTTGTATCCTACTTGCTCATATAGAAGTGAGGTTGTGCGATAGAGATACTAACTCCACCACATGCCGATGCATAAAAATAAATACAAGCGATGATGCATCTGGTCCGTTCTCCTCTAACTAATACTATTTCTCGATTTGTCTCAACTTAACAATATTTATCGTGCGTCACTCTTGCGTATAGAATTTTGTATATCGCTATCACTTTCATTGAGTTCGGAATAATATTGTCACCAGAGTTTTGTAATTTTATTAATTTAATGATGAAAATATTGAATCGAACCGCTTATTTATTTTAATTTTATTACGTAACTATTTTATCTACAAATAGCTAAAATCCTAAATTTATATAAACCCTAATAAGCGAGATATTAATGTTTTCAACTCTTGGTAATGATAATCTTGGTGCACCTATGTTAACGGGAAGGTTAATAATAATTTAATAATTGTCATTTCAATTAATACTAAAATTGGCTTTTCATAAAACTTTTCGAATCGAAATTGTCGTATGAAGTCGTCTCAAAACTACATTTAGTATAAGAAAAAAAAATAACACGACCTTTTCTTGTGTAAAAATAAATATAGACTTAGTGTTAAGACAGTAATTGGTTTACAACTAGTGCCATTCTTATCATATTATTCAATCTTTATCATCTGAGATGAGATGTTGTCTCATTAAAAAAATAGTCCATATTATTACCACAAAAAATATCACGATTTGCTTTAATGCAATAAGAGTAACAATAAATTTCTCATACAATGCATTAAATTATTTTCAATAATATCATAAACAGATTTAAATTTAACTAATTTCACTTAAAACTCTATTTAAATCAAAATAAACACCGCCAGGAGCTTGTAGGCAAATTCTCCACAATTTCCATATACTGGGAGAATAATAAATTGGAAAAGTTGAGCTATGTTATGCGTGTGTGTTTTATGAAATACACCTACTGACACCTGTTGCTTGTAGTTTGATATAACTTAGATTGCAGTTGCAATATAGACTTTGTTCCATGAACACGAAGCCAATCTATCTTTGCAAACTTAGGAAGCCGAACTATTTTCTTAGATCCACTATTGATTGCATTACATTTCCCATGATAATTTGAAAGGGACATAGTACTGTATTGGTTTAGATAGCAATCATTACGAATATCATGTTGTAGGAAATTTTGCCCTCATAAAATAAATTAAACATTATTAGTATTAATTTCAAATCGACTAATTTGTACAATCCCTGGCGACGATGTTTGCCTTCGTCTGCAAACTCTAAAAAGACGTTGGCAATTGTTTTGACTTCGGTTTGAACTCTGGTGTGAAGTTGTTAATTGTCTTTGGTCACGAATTTTCGCACGAAAAAACTGTTCATTGAACAAGTTAATCTAGGGACATTAGTGTATCTTTTTACAGATTAAAATCTTAACAATTAGTGCGAATATTATAGACATTTAGTGTTTAAACATATTTAAATTATTATGAAATAAATATTAAAAACTTTGCTCTATTTTAATAAATATGTTAAAAAATTATTTTTTTAAACTATATAAAAAATACTTAAACTACAAAATAAATAGCATACTGCATAATAAATTAGGTATATTGGAAAATCTCAACCGTTTAGTCCATAGTTTTTTTCCAACATTTTTGTTTGAGAAAAATTATTTGGTTTTTAAAACATTATTTTGAATCAATTTCGGATCAGATAGGTACGCAGAAACGAATTATGATTGAGCTTTAATAGCAGGAAGGGCCATTTATTGTAAATCATGATTTTAGGAAAATTGAGTACATCAATAAAAAATTTATGAAAATAAACCATTCGTCTAATGTGGAATATTTATTATACAAAACAGTTTCCTGACATTTTGAATTTCGAAATATTTTATTTTTATCTATATTTTAATTGGAATTTTTCACGTAAAATGATTATTTCAACCATAGATAATCTCCACATTACACGGTGGATGATTTAACCAAATGAACCGGATGCAAGCCATTTAGCTTTTCTGTATCCAGTTGAGATAAAATCTTATCAATTAAATAGCATTATGTTGATTACCCCCAAAATTAGGATTTATCGGTGATCATGACCTTACAAAACGTCTATAAATACATTGTTTCCAATATAACCATGTCATTTATTGTTTGTATTTTGCATTTAAATGACGAATTCTCATTTCAAAATGTCTTCGTAAAACCTATCAATTTAAAACTACCGCGTTCTTTTATCTGTGATGACGTTTATATTTTCATAAACAAAATTATTTGATTGTGGAACAGATTCAAAATTGAATTTAGTAATCAAAATGGCCGCTTTAGCAAACGTCATTTTCTTTGTCATATTTCTGTGGTCGTTTGCAGTTGTTTTTTCTGATGATGCCACCACAGCAGTACCAGAAAATGCTGATTTTGAAGAAGAAAGTTCAGAAGTTTCATGTTCGATATGGTGCTGGATACAAAAGGCTTTAATATGGGTTGTTACAAATGTTTTATCAAAGTTCTTTTAAGAATATCAACTGAATTATATATTGTATCACGAGTGAATGAATTCTGATTCCCATAATGTAATTATGTATCCTGATATAAATAAAAGTGATAATTATGTATAATTTAACTATATATATTAGGGAAATTTTACTGGTTTCTATTTTTGACAGTATAATCCAATGTAAATAAAATATTTAATATTATATAGGTGTACTATCGCAAAAATATTTACTGTCATATTAAATAAAAAACTTCCGAAATAAATTCTATATATTGAAAATTGTTGATTTTATTTTTTATATCTCTTTATTTGTGTACAAAATTTGACTGGTCAATTTTTAATGTAATATATTTTGTTGCTGTAAGGAGATCAGTATTATTGTTGTTAAGAACACATACAATTATAAATATATTCCAAGGTAACTTGAACTCTGTCTATTATTTTAATATGTTCAGATTATTTGATGAAACCTTTGTTCGCCCCCACGTTTTATGAATCATATGTTTTTTTCTCCTAAATTTGTTTTATCTTAAAATATTATCAATTATTATACTAGTATCAATTCCATGTTTTGTTTATTGTGTAGAGATTATTCAAAAATAACAATTTGTCTAGAAAATTATGTCGAAGTAAATATATTTTTGTATTACCGTATCATTGCAAAAAAAACAATGTGATTATCAGTATAAAATAAAAATTTAGCAAGATTTTTCTATAGGTATTATAGTGCATATCGTTGCTGTGCTGGAAGAAATTATAAATTCGAAAACATGACATATTGAGTTAGTTATACTAAAATTTCCTTATTTAGAAGCCTGCAGTATGGAAGAACACACTTAATTTCATAGATTGTACTTTAACTTCAAAAAATTTTTGTACTAACAAACTAAATGAAAAAGATATAGTATTCTAAGCATTTGAAAAACTTCTAAGTCCAATTACTCAAAACAGGTATTTTTCAGTTTCTGTCTTCTTCCATAACAACGACGATATATATTTTTAAGTCGGAGTAAATCTTCTGGTATATTTCCGGAAAAAAAAATAAACACAAGAAGGATGTAATGTCGTAGCAAATGGTAGTAAATCAGGGTATTCTTTTTGAACAAATAAAAAAATCAGCTTTCTTAAGAGGAAGTAATAGTTTTTTCTCTCATTTCGCGAACATCATTACTCGTTTTCCGTCGCCTCGACGTCGAAATATTTTTTTTAAATTTAATTATTGCACTCTCAAGTATTTGTTTGCATTACTGCCCTTTTATTTAAACAGTAGTTTTAAAGCCTGTCTAGCAAAGAGTTGACACCTGTTTTTCAGAAATGCTTTTATTTGCTTTACGCTGTGACTGAATTAGGGTTTACTGTAGGTTATTGAGATTCGATATATGAGACAAAATCGTAAAACAAAGTATTTTTAAAAAAGTGATCCGAAAGGAATTTGCAATTTATCGAATGTAACGATTCAAAAAAGATTTGAAATGTACCAAAGAGTTCGTTTTCTCGCACTTTTTCTGAGTGATATTTTAAGTAAAGTTACAGAGAACATATTTTTTTTTTAAATAGAACAATAATAAAATCTATTATATACGTCTTTTAACAAAAAAAAATCCAAAAAATTAATAAGAGTAATAAATAGTATTCATTTTTCGAGAATATGTTTTTATTACGTTCCATTGTGATTAAGTCGGTTTCTGTCATCTGCCTCGGCACCACTCTCATTATTTCTTTACAATTTATTTAAAAATAATAATGATAAAAAATTTCACATGTAAAAAAATAATATTTTATAAAACTATTTACTGATTATAATTGCGTCTATTCACTATTTACTTATAAATAAATTAAATATCGAGCGTAGTGTCGAGGTAGACGACAGAAACCGACTTAATCACAATGGAACGTCCTCGAAAAATAATTACTATTTTTTACTTTTAATAATTTTTTTGAGATTTTTTGTTAAAAGACGTATATAATAGAATTTTCTGTTGCTCTACATTTTTAAAAAAATATATTCATTTTAACTCTACTTTAAATATCAGTCAGAAAAGTGCGAGAAAACGAACTCTTTGGTACATTTCAAAAATCTTTATAGAATCGTTATATTCAATAAATTGGAAATTCCGTCACAATCACTCTCTTAAAAATACTATGTTCTACGATTTTGTCTCTGAAATTTAATCTCGATAACCTACAATAAATCCTAATCTAGTCACGGCGTAAAGCAAATAAAAGCATTTCTGAAAAACAGGTGTCAACTCTTTGCTAGACAGGCTTGAAAACTTTACTATTTCCATTTAAATAAAAGTGCGATAATGTAAACAACTACTTTTAAAACTTTATAAAAAGCAATTATTGAAAGAATCAAATTTTATTTCGACGTTTCATATTTTTAGGCGACGGAAAACGAGTAACGATTTTCGTGAAATGAGAATGAAACTTACTAATTCGCCTTAAGTCTTTGAAATCTGACATAAGAGTCGCTTACTTTAATTTAGGGCTTCCAAACCGGTTTAAACCGAAACCGGTTAACCGGTTTATTGGCTGTTTTGAAAAAACCCGAAACCCGGTTTATTTTCCTCGGTTAACCGGGTTTTCTAGAAATTTCTCTTTCCATATTAAATATAATAGGGTTTAATACATCTATTCATATGTAGAGTTATCAGTTATTTAAAAATATAAATATTGTTCAATTATCTAGTTCCTGCAATATAAATGAGGTAAAATTATGAACAACAATCATTTTTTAAATCGATTTGACATTACATACAAATTAATATCCAAAATTCGAAAGGATTCTCATATTATATTTTCGATGAGAATAAAACTAGTGTTCCACGATAGCTCTTATTGAACTTACGACACATCTACGTTTATTATTTATTTTTCAGATTCAAATAACATTTGGAATACCCTTTGTATGTACTATTATAAAAATATATTTATTTATAATCAATTTTTTTTTTTTTATAAATTTTCATGATTACTGATTTTTTTAGAAAGATCTAATTTACTACCTAAGCTTGGTATTGTAAAAAAATATTTATAACGAGGAATATAATATTGCTTATCTTATCTTATATTTCGCATTTTTTCCTACCATGTCCGCTTCCCAGTGTGGAGCATATGACCTTATAATGGATGTATCCCAACAGAAGTTTTCTACGAAAACTGCTTGTTTCTCAGTTGCTCAACCTCTATTTTCGAAGAGAGTAAGGATAGAAGGGTAGGGCTAGGACAGGAGCAGCGCTCTTTGTACGCCACTTTTTTAGGGTCGTACTGGTAAACTGGTAATCGATTTATGGAGCTCTCGACTCAGGTGCTTAAACCCGAGACATCAGTAACAGTAGCCAACGACGTTACCAACTGCGCCAAGGACGTCGACACCCATTACATCAACTTAAATATTTTTAAAATGATATTTCGTCGTTCGATGTTTTTTAATGTTGAATCAACATCTAACATAACTGCTACCCAATAAAACAATCGAGAAAGTTGTGTAAAAAAAGGTATAGTTATTTCTAAGCCAAACGGGATAGTGTGTTTTATTATCTATTGAGAAAATAAAAAGTTTAAATAAACAAACACATGTTCCATAAAGTCAACGGAAACACAAAATTCAATTGTAAAGCATGTTCTTTGGTATTTTCGACCATGTCATAAATCATACATAATCCCTTGTAAGTGTTGGCTAGTGCGAAAGGAACAATAATAATAATGTCTCACAAATGTTCGTAGTTTAATGAAACACAGAGATGCAAGGTGCATTAGTGTTTTAAGCAATAAAGAAAAAATGGTTTAAAATTGCAAAATAATGTTCTTGGAACATACAATCATAGTACCTATGATAAATATGATAATATACACATTAATAATTATTATGGTATCTGTTTAAATACTTATTGTTGGTTTTATATAATACACATTACAATTATTGCGCCAAAGCCATATACTTTACAGTAACAATTATATATAAATAAAACCATAAAACCATAATGTGAAGCATGGACTCTTAATGGAGTTTATCTCAACAGAAGTTGTTTCTACAAGAATTCTTTATTTCTCAGTTACTCAGCCTCTCTTTTTCCGAAACGAGCAGGAATAGAAGGATAGGGCAGGACAAGTGGTTAGCTAATCGCTCCCGTTACATCTCATTTTAAGAATTGGATATGTGGAGGAGTTTTAGACATAGGAGGCAACTGTATTTGTCGAATAGAAATCTATCAATCGATTAAAAATCGTTTTATGACCTCAACCGAAGCCAACGACGTTGACCACTCAATTAATATAAAATAATATTGGTATTTATACATTCAATGAAAAATAGTTTTGAATGAAAGTGACATTAATAATTTGATGCAAAGGCAAAATGTAAATTTTATGTCAGTTATTATTTGAGAGTAAATTAGTTTATTTTGTTTTTGTAATAATATACTCTAAGTTACATAATAATGAAATATAAATAATTTAGACTATAAATTATCAAGATTACTAATTAATAAAATAACAGTATTTACTGCATTGAAAACGTAATACATTATTTAATATTCATCCCTATATAAGTATATAAATTCTAGCATATTTTTTATTTTTCTTTTAAAATATAATACATACAAAATATGTATTCTTTTTACTTCGTGCGCAATTGTTATGTATGCATTTGTCTTGTCTGCATTTGCGTTATGTGTATATTTCTCATCAATGTTTTAACATAATAATTGAATTATTACCAATTGTATTTTGCCTCTGATAAAATATTTTGTTATGGTGCGTTGTATTTTTGTATTTGTGCTGGTATATTTAATTCACTTGTATATTATAATACAGGGGCTCCCAGCCTTTAAGTACATTATTATATCAATTATTAAAATATATTAAATATATTGAAAAATATTATATCAATCTCAAAGTCAGTGTGATCTTTGGCATTGCATTTCATTGGCCAGTGCCTCCTAATAAGGAGAGCTTGATGATATTCTTGTCAGTAAACAATCATAAAGCTGCATCCAGTGTTTAGCAGAGTAGCCAGACAACATAAACATTTCGACTTATGCAGACAAATGAGTTCGAATAACATTTTTATCAAATGAGTATTTTATAAACTTGAGAAAATAAAATTGAAGTAATAAATAATCTGTCACGGTAATTCTACACCGATTCCTGTAGAATTACCGCGATAATCTCGTGAGCGCCGAGCGCACACAAATCGGTAAGCGGGCGCCATGTCCGCCGGCACGGGCTTGGGAATCTCTGGTATAATACATAACTATTAGTTCATATTCGTAAATTTTATGAAGAAAAATACCTCCTTTTTCAATCGTTACACTATTACATCATGGTACCAAAATTGGTTTTTGGAAAATAGTTAAAACGTATTTTTCGGTTTAAACCGGTTAACCGGTTTTTTCGTCAGAAAAAAACCGAAAACCGGTTAGTCGTTTTGGGCGGTTAATTGGAAGCCCTACTTTAATTGCTTCAGCATCCAAGTATTATAAAATATATGACAGCTTTAATTAAATTTAATTACTTATTATTCAATGAATGATATTCAGCTAAGTTCAAAAATATTCACAATACAGAATATACCACACATATGTTACAATGGGTTTTTATAACAATTATGTGGTATTTTAACTTGTCTCGTATATATGAATTACACATTCTATAACAAAGTATCTGTATCTATTTTCACGAATTGTAATTATTTAAAACATAACAAACGAATTTACTACAACAATATTTGCATTCATGTTTTGATACATAATAAGTTAACGAGAGAGCTGAAACAGCGGCTGTATTATTTCAAATACGTTGTTTCTTCAAAGCAATGGTAGTAAATAAATTATATCATGGAAAAGTATTTGCCATTTTTACGTCTTTTAAATTGTGACGCAATGCGAAATCGACACCTGTGTACCAAAATAGCTCTAAAATATTTCCCCTTACGCGTGTAAGTATGGCTTTTTCCGTTTGATAATTATTTATCATTTCACTATACCTCTGTAATTTTTATTTTTGTGGCCCAGTAGCTCTTAACCCATTGGTCACGACCCGAAATATTTTAAACAAAATATTATTCTTCAGATAATAATGTACTACACTTTTAGTTTATTTTTAGTTTTAATTAGACTTGAACTATTCTATTATTGATAGGAAAACTTGGTAGTATGTTAAATGGATAACATACAATTGATAACGACTGGTTTAATAAAACTTTGACTGAGAGAAACAGGTTCTGCTTACACTATGAAATCTAATTGATTTTTATAAACCTTGCTTGCTCTCAACTTAGAGGATATGAATTCCTAACCGAGCATCATTACAAAAGATGTTTTTGCGAAAACTGGTTCTGTCAGTGACTCGATTTCTTCTTCAGAATTATTGGGGGTGAAGTGGTTTGACTTTGTGAGGAATTCGGAGATTAGGGAACGGACCGGGCAACGCCCTGTCACATCGGTGGTTATGGAGAGACGTTGGAGCTGGCTGGGTCATGTGCTGCGGATGCCTCCGGAAAGCCTCAATCTTGCTTGCCTCTTCTTTTGACCTGTGGGATTCCGGCGTCTTAAAAGACCATCGGGTACTTATCCAGGATGCTTAGTCCCGGTGGAGCTGAGGGACTCTGGTGCTGTCATGGGAGGAAGAAAAGCAATTGGCGGGTGACAGGAATTCTTGGAAATGCCGCTTGGTAGCCATATGGTCCACATAGGAAGGAATATGAAAGACGAAGTAAACAACGCAGTCATCCATGCACAGAACAGTAATACATAAATTGATTAAAAACGTATTTGTATTTTCAAACTCGTGGACACAAAGAGTGTTTACCACTCGGCTAAAGCACCAGCAATCGTGGATTTATTACTTCAAAGCGTATTTATTTTTTATACATAAAATATCTTTTCAAAGCAAGAATTCACAGTTAAGACAATTTAAATAATTTAACGTCGAGCTAAAAAGTATCTTACATATATTAAACTAAAGTCTTCGGGCAAACAAAGTCAAGCTCATCGTGTATACCGTTTTCTATTAAACACTTAAACCCCAAGCGGACACCG